>JAGVVM010009332.1:0-13665 GCA_019149425.1 Psidium friedrichsthalianum
TCTTTTTTCTTCCTTTTTTTTTTCTTTTTCCTCCTGCCTTAGTGTTCGCCCTGCCTTGGCTGCCACTGGCTGCCGATCAACGCGACTACGCATGCCTTAAATATTCGCTCCACCTGGGCATCGTCAGGCGTTTCCAAACCGGACAACAGTGGTTGTTGCAGCTGCTCGGGAAGCGATCTTCGAGCACGGGTGGTGCTTCTTGGGCGGGCTGTGGCAGGGAGCCGTAGTCCAAGCTGGCAGGGTCAGGGTCGGGTGGAGACATTGGAGAGGATGTTTGCTCGAGTAACATGTAGGGGTGAGCAGTTCCAGGTTCCGTACAGATTCTATCTGGAACATGGAACCTACCATGTATATCTTGAAACCCAGAACCTACCCTGTCACAGGTTCCAGGGTCGGTTCCAGGTTCTACCCAGGTTCCACATGTATTTTTAATTGAACGATTATAGTGGATAATCACATTTAATGACCATCACCTACTGCTGAAATTCACTGACTACAACTCATATTTAGAGACGAAAAATATGAAACATTAACAAAGTAAAAGTCTTAATAATAAAGTGGCTCCGGATTACACACTCAACATTGGATATTATGGAATATCGCAGGATGACGCAAAGACATATATCGAGAAAAAATATAAAAACTTGCTCCAGGGTCCAGGTTCCGGTTCCAGGTTCCACCTACTTAGAACCTGGAACCTACCCGTCAGAACAGGTTCCCTAATTTTTGGAACCTGAAACCTACCCTCCATACCTTGGAACCTGGAACCGATCGATTCCATCGGTCCGGTTCTTCAGGTTCCAGGTTCTACCCTGGAACCATGCTCACCCCTAGTAACATGGCACATAGAGTCAGACCGGTGTGTAGGCTGTTAGAGAGTATAAGTAATGGGGAGCAAGGAATTCGATAAGATTTTACTTAAAAGGAAATAACATGTTTCATAAATATCACTATAAAGATTCGAGTATTAACATGTAAATCAAATCTTATACTCAAACGCTTCGACTTGATTTTAACTTATTGAAATATTTTGAAAGAAAACAGAACGAGATCTATGCATCAACAATTTCTCTTCTTCTAATCGATTCCTCCTACGCAACTACGGGGCATCTTCTGTCACCATCGCCGATAAGCTTAGCTTCTTCTGCCGTCGAAAACCCTAAGCTCAACCCCCGCACAGATAAGTAGGACGCCTTTCGCCATGTTCAGCGACAAACTGAACCTCCAGCTCCACAACTCCAAGCCTCCTCGCTTCCGTGAGATCGGGCGCAAGCCAATCAGGCACGTCCCTCCGGGACGCGTCGACGTTCACCTCCAGCCGAATTGGATGCTCCGGAGTCATAAGGCAGGCGTGAAGATCTGTCCCCGCCAGGTACGCGCCTTTGTAGTACACCAAGGCTGCGGCGCCGCCGCACAAGAAATAGTAGCCGGCCGGGGCCTTGTACAGCAGCGAGAACTCGATGCGCCAAGTCCCGTTCAGTTAGCGAGACGACGGTGATACAGCGAAGGAAGAGTGGGACAAGTCGGACACGAAAACTCGTGGAAATCTGTCGGGGTCGAATCTGGAATCATCACGTAGAGCAGAAATCCGAGTACTGCCATCAATGCTACAAGTGACAAAACGGGACAGCATAGTTCGCAGTCGCACCATAATTTAACTGCTCGAGAGGCGGCTCCCGCGCTGCCGGCTTCATCAGACTGGGTAGGAACCGGACTGCGACGTTTGCCACTGCGCGGGGAGCGGTCTTTGAGTAGGGGCGGCGCTTCTGTGGCGAGCAACGGCAGAGGGTCCACCGGGAAGCCATAGACCAAGCCGGCAGTGTTGGGGTAGGAGACGGGCGGTTTGGGAAGCATAGGATCTTTGGTGGAGTCCATGGTAGATAGAATACGAAGGCTACGTTTGGAAAGACTTTTGGAGAAAGTCTTTGGGGGAATGCAAAGACCTTTAGATTAAAGGAATTTGGTGAAATGCAAATGCTGTTTGATAAACAAAAATTTTAAAAGTCTTTACACTGATTAGCAACTAAATATTTTAATATTTTTTGAATTTTTTATGATTTTTTTTATAATTTTTTTCTTTTTCTTTTTTTTTTCCTTTCTCCATACCTCCAGCCGGTCTGCCGACCGGCCAAAGCGTCGCTGGCGAGGCCGAGCCTCGCTTGACCCCGGCGACGGTGAGGCCTCGCAAGCCCAAGCGGGGCTCGACCTTGCAAGCCCAAATCTGGGCTTGCGAGGCCTCACCGTCACCGGGCGAGGCAGCGATGGCAAGGTCGAGCCTCGCCCGGCGAAGTTGAGGGTGTACCTCGCAAGCTCAGATCTGGGCTTGCGAGGCCTCGTCGTCGTCGGGCGAGGCAGCGACGGTGAGGTCGAGCCTCGCACCGTCGTTGCCTCAACGGGCGACACCGAGGGTCAACCTGGCAAGCTCAGATCTGGGCTTGCGAGGTCGATCCTCGCTCAGCCATGGCGAGGCACGACCTCGCCGTCGCCCGGTGAGGTAGCAGGAGGTGGGAGGGGGTGCGCGAAGGGCGACGGCGACTGCTGTTGCTGCGGCGGCGACGGCGCTTGCTGCGGTGGCGGCGATGGCGGAGGTTGGTGGTCTCGATGGTGGTGTCCAAATGCCTAAGGCTGAAAGCTCAAGGCAGCCTTCAACCTGCCTTGGGCTTTCAGCATTCCCAATGCTGACTTTGAGCCAAGGGTCTTTGAAAAATATTTGCCAAACACTCAAGAAATGGTTCTAGCTCTGAAAATGTATAAGCAATGGTGAGAAAGTGATTTTAATTGGATTAGGGTCTTGATACGATTTGATTACTTGAAAGGAAAACGGTTGATTTGATCAAAAAATGCTGCAAAATTAGCAGATCCAAATTTCCCCGTGATCTTAGTAAATTTAAGAATTAATATATAAACCAAATATTATCGATAAAAATACTATAAAAAAAAAGATTTGAACATAAACATAGGACCGACGTCCGCGGGTATATTCATATGTGTCGGTAGTAAGTAACACCAATGATATGAGATGTGATATATGGAAAATGTATTAACCTAATTTAATAGTCATATCCACAGTTTTCCTAATTGTGAGCAAAACCATTTTTCATAGTCTAACATTAAAGTCTCAAAAGCCCATATTTTCCTCCATCTCTCTGATCGAAGGAGACATTCATTTTGTCTAAATCAATGATATCCCTATCTTGTGAATGCCGATTGTGCTTTGATACTTTTTTGTGGAATAAACGAGTCTCTGTAAGCTGAACCAAATTGATTTATCTTTCAAATTTACTTACTTTATTTGATTTGCATTCTTATCTTGAAGTTATGTACCATTCTTTGGAATGAAATGGAATTTTTCTTTCGGACAAAGAAGGAAGATCTTCGATCCAAGCATGGTTGGAGGATATCTCCTGTAACCCCGGACAAAGGAAAATGTAGCAGATTCCCTAGTACAATATTTTCTTTTTTCCCAAGGGACTTTGAACTTTTACCCAACCCTTTTTGGATATTAATTAGACACGACTGTCAGCCTTTTTGGGGTGTGTGCCTCTTATTAAGAGCAGAAGTTCAAGTTTTTTTTCCTCTCAAATTAATTGTTGAGGAGACATCATAGGTAACTTGATGTATGGATGATAAAGCTATCGACGTCAAGATTAATGTTAATGTCATGATTCAAGATTTTTCAGTGTGACAACCAACTAAGAAATCGCAAAATCATGCTCGCATTTCTTTTAACCGAGATTTTTGTATCCTCTAGTTATTATTATTATTTTCTAGCCTAAGAACCTTCTAGTTAATGTCTACGCTGAAGTCGTGGCGAGGATCATCGGCCCTTGTTGGCGACATGGGAGCAACCCCAACCATCAAGCACGCTCTCATCGATTGTGCCTCTCTCTCCCTCTCACTTTGATTTTTCCTGTTCTTTTTCAGTTTTTGGCCCTCTTTTTTAGTTTTTCTCTATTTTTTTTATGGATTTTGCTGTAGTTTATTTTTATTTTTTTAATTCTTTTTATGTGGTGTCATGTATGCTAAAAATATGTATAAAAGTCGCCACACCGGATTTTAACAAGTCATGTTAGCAAATTTGTCCATGAGATCGTTGAAAGGACTAAATTGCACTTAATATAAAAGGTTTAGGACTTGATTGCACAGATTTAAACATTTAAGGCTTGATTACGCATTTGAGGCAAATGTTTAAGACTGTCAGTGCAATTCTTCCAAAAAATTTCCTCCTCCAAAGTCTAGATCATGACCTCAAACCAACATGATTAAAAAATGAGGAAAATTACCAAAAAAAAAAGTCATAAATATTTTGTATTTGTGTCAATTCAATCTTAAACTTTCGATTTAGCCAATCGAATCATACACCTTTTGATAATTTATCAATAAAGTCTTACTGGAAGAATATCGATGACGTGGACGTTGATCATCCTACATATCACAGTTGATGCTGACATGAATGATTTTAGTAATTTATTAATATGAATTTTCAAATTTTTTTTATCATTTTCATGAATTTTTAATTTTTCTTTCTTTTTTCTATTTGTTTTTCTTCCATTGTGCTGGCAAGGATTACCGATGACCCTTACCCAATGGTAATATGCAGTAGGAGGGGCCACAATGACCTTACCCAAGGCCTTTGCGCCCTAACCTGCGACAGTCTGGGCAAGGCTTTCATGGCCGGCAAGGGTCATTAGTACCCTCAGGCACAATGAGACAAAAACAAAGAGACAAGGAAAATATTTAAAAAATAAACAAACTATCCACGTCAGCAATTTCCAGTTAATAGGATTCAATTGACAAATTGTCAAAAGATTTAGGATTAAATTGACAAAATTAAAAGGTGTAAACTAAATTGGCATAAGTGCAATAAATTTAGAATTTTTTTGGTAATTTTCTTTAAAAAAAGAGAAGACAGGTGAGATCCATAGTAATAGATACTAATAATGAAGTCACATAATACTATTTTATTTGGTTTCGTTTCTTGAGAATCTGCTCCTTCCTATTAACGATCTGACACGAAGAAAGAACAAGCTGACTATGCTATAATAAGGCAATGAACTACCACTACCACTTGCCATAATGGACCTTTACAGAAGAATCAGAGGGACACTTAAATGTTAATTAACAGAGCAGATTCTCCCACCATCATGGAGCTTCCCTGTCTCTTTGGCAGGCAAAAACTCAACGCTCAAATCCGTACAGCAGGCCTCCACCAACCTCTGCCTGCTCAGCCACCTTCCAGCTCTGAACTTCACCCTCATACTCACCTTCACCTGAAAGCTCACAACCCCTCTGCTCCAATCCCCTTTGATGTCGCTAAGTACCCTCCTCCTCTTCTTGTCGCTCAGCTTCTCCATGTCCAACTCGAACTCGACCTCCGAACTCCGGTTGCCTAGTATCTGTATGTCCTTCGATGGATGCATGCCTTTCGATGGATCCACGACGCGCCTGAGGAGTGGGATGCCCCTGTAGGAAAGGAGAAAGCCAAAGTGGTCGATGGAGAAGACTATCTTCTTGTTCGGGTTCGTCACGACGAGTTCGAGATCAAATTTGGGGGTGAACTGAGGGCTCGAGATGTTGAAGCCGGACACGACGAGAGAGTTGACTCTGGATGAAGGAGGGTGTGGATGGAGCATGAGCCAGGCGATGGAGCACGCGGCGCTGGCCAAGACGAACAGTAGGATTAGCGAGGCGATCAGGCAGCGAACCACTTGATTGGCCACAGAGTTGGTAGAACGATGTCGGGAGTGACGCATAGAAGGAGAAGCTGACAGTCTGTGGGTCTGTTGGACTGAAGGTGCAGAGGCGTTTGGGTGTTCCATGGTTGAGGAGATGCAATTTTTGGATGAATTCGAAACTCTAAGAGGGGTCCCATTATTTAAAAGAGTCTTCATAGAGAGAGAGAGAGAGAGAGAGAGAGGTAAACGATAGGAAATTCCATGTCATATGGCCTTTGGAGGAGGGGAAGCGCGTTTGCAGCGTTTGGAGTCGTGTGAAAGGAGAGGAACGTGCTTTGAAGATAATGGGGCTTATGAGTTTGGACTTAATATCCCCTTGAACAGAGAGAGAAGCATCCTGACAACTTCCAAGAAATTCTCGACCAATTCCATTTTTCTGTTGTTTCTGACGTAAAGAATTTCTCCTCTTTTAATTTGTTTATTTTTCCGGGTGATGCAAGTGTTCGACGCTTAGAAAACAAACTACTATTTGATTTTCGGTCCTTGTCGGTTCAAGCATAAGGAAAGAAAGCATTGCATTATGAGGTCACAGACTGCGCGAGGATGACCAATAGAGCACGGTCATAATCATGTGTAAGCTTCCACCGGACTTCTCCTCTGGCTGTGTCCCCTTCCCAGCCCTCAATCCCCACGAGAGGACCACCATAACTCGAGAAAATATTGGGTACCCACGTGGTATTGCTTGCTGACGTGAACCCTAAGTCCATTATCTCGCGACACGTGTCGTAAGGGCCATCAGTCAAAGAGAGAGAGAGAAAGAGAGTCCTCCCTCTCTCTCTTCACTGTCTCCCTTCACTCTCTCTCTCTTTTTCTGTCTTTCCCTCTCTCTCCTTCGCCTGACCCTAAATGACGGTGGCTCGGGTCCGAGAAGGAAAGAGGGTCGGCTGGAGGAGAGGGAGGGGGAAGACAGAGAGAGAGACTTTTCCTCGTTCTTTTACTAGTGGGCCCTTGTGACAACGTGTCGGGAGACGAATGGGCGTGGGATCACGTCAGCAATACCCACCGGTACCCCATAGGCCCATAACTCTTCTCTCTCTCTCTGCACAAATGCTTCGCATGAATCACCCGACAAGAAAGACAAACAGCATATGTAAAATCAACTTGAATCCAATGCACTATGACGTTTGCCTAATTTAGTGCATTTCTTAGAATCGAACGACTAGCGTACCTCAACAGTGGACTAATTCTTGATAATATTATGGCCAACTTTTAGAGGTTCTGTCCAGCGAAAACAATTGTAACAGCTATAAGACATATACCTTAGAGACCAGAGATACTCTGAAGTGGGAAGTCAGCGAACGCTACCCACATGCGTATCCGTGATATCGCAAATTACAACCGGAGGATAGATTTAACTCATTATGGCCCAATCACGAGCTTTCTGAGGAGGGCTGGCATACAAAACAAAACGAACGAGGAGGAAATTCTAGTTTACTTGATGATCTAGAGTAAAGTTTGCATCATCTCCTGCCCTAGCTCTCAAACTGATAGAGCCAAAAAAAATAGCTACAAAGAGCACAAGGGTAATGAAACAGATTCTTGGCCACTATGAAATCATTATCACCTAAATGGATCTTGGAGATATTAGTTCCTAATGCTTCTTCTTCTTTTTTCTATATGTTATTCCCAGTGCTATTATTTGCTAATAAAAGTAAACAGACTGCTTTAACAGCTCGGAATTACGTGATTTAACTCACAAAGCACGCCCAAGAATCAGGCTGGAATTCAATCTTTCTCATCTATATTGGTCACTATGTACAAAAAAGGTGATGCATCTAAGAACTGAATCATAAAGGATGAATAAGAAA
Source organism: Psidium friedrichsthalianum (assembly GCA_019149425.1). NCBI lineage: Eukaryota > Viridiplantae > Streptophyta > Magnoliopsida > Myrtales > Myrtaceae > Psidium > Psidium friedrichsthalianum. The sequence goes on from JAGVVM010009332.1 coordinate 7,544, forward strand.
AACAAAATAGATAAGGAGTGGTTTCTCAAATATTCAAGGGCTCTGGAATGTACAATTGCACAACAAAAATCAATGAATCACTAGGCCGACGCCCATAATTACGTTAGAAGCCTGCTTACCACAATTTGGTGCTTCACAAAGTTCGTCCGCCGTCCTCAATCTTCATGCCTTTTAGGCTCTTGGCTAGCCAGATAGCTGTTTCCCTTGGGGAAACCTTATCTTTCCCGAAAGGCTTCAACACAACTGCAAGCTCTTCTAATCTATTGTGCTGCAGCAATTCCGCAGACAATTCAAGGAGCCCTTCTAGTGCCTCAGCCCTTTGCCTGAAGGACTTAACATCCAATGTCTCCTTAGCCGGTAGTTCCTCTTCGTTGCCGGAGGAGTTGGGTTTTGCTGGTGGCAATGAATTGGTTTTTGGCACAGAATCAGATATCAATCCGGCTGAAACAGTGTTTGCAACATCGATTTCTTTAACAGCAGAATGATCGAAGTCATTTGACTGATGTGACACGGCTTCGGAGCCATTAGAAGTTCTTATAGTCATGGGAGTAGCCATGTTTCTCATTTCCATGTCATCACCGACAACATTTATCAGCTTCCCCACATTTACATTTTGGACACCCATCTCCACAGTTTCCATAACAGGCTGCTCACTGCCAACCCGGAAACTGCTGTGCCTTATAACATGTATGACATCATCGTAAGCTGAATGAAGATGAGGGGCACCTGACTTTTCTATAGTTGGATGGTGCAGAATCATCCCTTTATCAGGCTGCATGTTCCTTTGGCTAGATGATGTAGGAGATGTATTAGACGTAGTAGTTTCAGCTAGTGATGACAGAAGCTCTCGTACCATGCATTTCTCATCACCACTGGAAGGAGATGTAGGAATCGACTGGGAGACTTTACTGGGTGTGATACTAGGCCTACATAGAGGGCCATCGCCTTTGCGAACAAATATTTCTTCACAACCAATTTGGGGAAAATTTGAATTCACTTTGTCACTACCAGCAATCATTTTATCAAGTTCAGTACCAGCTTCAGAGATTTTCCTAGAATCAGATCTGCAGTCGTGTCTGCAGCTTCCAGTGGCCTCCTCATCATAATTCTCACAATGTACATGAGATACAGGCGCACTTGCGTGAGATATCACGCTTTCAGTGTATGCATCTCTGTTATTGACAGGCTGTGACTGCTGTACATGATCCACCATGACAAAAGAAGAAGTTGTAGCATCATCACAAACCTCAAATCCTTGAATGGAGAAAGAAGAAGATTCAGAATTGCTACTAGCAGTTTGCATCCCTCTGGAAGCCTCTACCTTTGGAAGCTCTCCTTTGATCTGCCTACTGAGATGGGAAACAACACCATTGTGAACTTGAGTAACCTTTTCAGGCTCATGCATCTGCTCACTTGAACCTAACTTCACCGAATTGGCCACGGTATTAGGAGTATTGACCCCCATTTGCCTGGCTTGCCCAGAAAATGAAGATCTTTTAACCTGATTTGAGGGAGGTGTTTTCTGCCTGGCTCTTGCCAAAATAGGATCATCAGTAGCCTGTCTTATGGCACCGAAAGGAGGGGCCACATCATGCCTTGGTCTTGTCTTGGGTGAAAAATCAACTACAGGTAACTGGAATACATCACAGAGCATTAGCAACACTCTCAATCAACAAAAGAAAATTAACAACTATAGTAAATTTAGTACCTGATGCTTCAGCGAAAGCGTTCTTTCAACCTTCTTCTGTGGCTCGTTGTCTGCCTTTGCAGGTGTTGCAGCTGAAGCGTCTGTATTATGCTTGATAGCAGGAACAGGACTGGGTTTAGGAATCTTTGGTGATAATTCTCTATTATTTCTTTGGTTAGATGTAGATCCAGCTTTTATTCGGCTGCCTCTCGCTGGAGAACTGTTTTCTCGCACTTTCCCTTCTTTTAAAGCCATCATGATACTCTTAATAGTTCTCGGTTGCTTCAGTTCGGCACTTGATACCTGCACTTCATGAGAGGGTTTCGCCATCTCTTGCTCTTCCTTCTCGGTAATGGGTCCATTTCGTGCTTTGTTTGGTAGGGACTGCTCAGAGCAATCTTCATCATCAAATGAAGCCAAATTGGTATCAGCGGCTCTGTTATTGCAGTTGGGAACATTGGATAAATTTTTCTCACTAGAAAGCAAGCTGTCTTTATCACTGCAAGAGCTGTTACTATTTTGGCTCTCAGCCATACTTCTCCGAGAACTGGGAGTTTTTGTGGGCTTTTCTGAGATATATGTGGTTGGAGTTAAGGATGGACGATACTGGTCGACATAAGGTTGCAAATAAGGATGCTTCAGGACCTCGGATGCCTGGAAAAAGAAAAATTGAATGTTAACATCAAGATTTGCTGGCTTGGAATTTGTGAAGTTGACAGAAACATTACACTTGGTCGATGCTCAGGATTCTTTCTCAGCATCCCCTTGATAAGCGTTTTTCTGCATCACAATGCTAAGCAAATTATAGTAGGCCATGCACTATTCTGTTATCAGACATAAAGTACGAGAAAAATATGAATTCCTCAAGATCTCAGGCACAACTTATCAAGAGAAGGTAGTAAAGGGGCAAAAAGAAAAAAAGGATGGCGGCGGTGGAGGGGCAATGGAAGAGAGTGGATCTTTTCTTCTTCTTTTCTTCGCTTTTATTGTTTTCCCCTCTTCTTTTTCTTGGCGGGGAAGAAAAATGAGAAGGGGGTGTCTCTGGGAAAGGGGAGGGCAACCCATGAAAAGGAGGCTGTTGATCACAAGGATCAAGCAGAAGCAGAGAGAAGTTCCTTTCCACTACAATAATTATGCAAGATATTTAGCAGCAATGCTGGCATCGGCTGGTGGACCTTTAACAGGATTGTCTGGGAAAATTTTTCACTAACCTGCTAATCCAGCCAAGATTGTTTCATCCTCCGAAAAGGAGAAACGGGAGGGTCACTGCTGCTGGCATACCAAATTCTAAATAGCAAATGGAAATTATAGCTCAAATTTTAGGTATAATCTTTTAAAAGAAATAAGTACTTGATGGTCAACAAACTTGGGAACTAGAGGGCCAGGGGCCACCACTAACCCCGACAAGATCTGCCAATGGTCACTGCATAGAAGGTGGGATGCTGGTGAGAAAAGCACGTTTTTTGGGAACGATAATCATACTGGGGCAGACCAAGAAGCATCTCACAAGTGGATCATGATTCCTAGCATCCTAATATGCTACTATGGCCCTGAGTATGTGATGCAAACATTTCTGCTTTTCCATGTGTCATCAATTTCATCATGGCACCGGAGATGAGGTGAAAGGAATTTACAGCCGTGAAATTGAATAGAATAAATTGTCGAGTGCATCGTTACCTTTATCTCTGACATATCACTGTTTAATACAAGAAAGAAACAAGAAAACTGAGCGTTTAAGACTCCTGATCAGGCAAGTAACGCACACTTTTAGAGTACCTTGACTATTCTGCAAATATACAAACTCACACTTAAAGAAACTTAAATATTTCCTCAAAGGCAAAAGGTTAGGTAACATTCAGTAGAGCAACTAAGATACAAATGTCTTAGCATTACAAAAAAGCACCAAAGAGTGAAGAATATGATGCTAGTAGGCAACTAAAGCCCATCAACACTTACAAAGATGGGGAATAGCATGACGGCAAGGGACCAATGGAGGAACGGTTTATCTTGCTAATTAGACCAGCCATATCCTGAGACCAATCATATAAGGCAAGAGTTAGATATCCACATCTGCCCACTATTGAGTTTGCACATAGGAATGTACAGGAGCAGAACAAATCAGAAAAGCTTTGATAAATCAAAATTATCAAACTTCTTCTAAATTGTAATTCAGTACCAAATTGCCCCTCATAATAAAAGCTGTCATGCCTAGTTAAAAGAAATATTATAGACTCAAAATGGCAAGTCTAATTATCAATGTAACTAAGACAAGAGGCTATGTGGTTATTCTTCTTCTTCTTTCGTTTTTGGGGGAACTGCTACAATATGAACTGAATCAAGACAATGTTTGCCACACTAATGAAAAAAGTGCAATGTCTATCCAATAAAGAGAAGAAATGACAATGAACGCCAGATATCCAGCTGGGGGATTACAAACAAACCATGCCTTCCCACCAACCCTTGGGGGATAAATTAAATCCATACGTACATGTACAGTCACACTCAATGGAAACAAGGTAATCCAACATATGCAAATCACACTCACATAGAAAGAACAAAACTCAAACCAAAGAGAGATCTGACTGCGTCTGTCCAATCAGTTGAAGATACGTTCTTAGTAAAAGTACACAGAAGTCTTACAAAAGCCTTAAATGCAGGTCGATAAGCAGCCATCTCGTACATGCAACAGCCTGATCAAAATAAATAAAATCAGAAACATATTAAGAAAAAAAAAACCCTTATACACCAAGACATATGCAGAAAGTACGGATGTTACCTAGAGACCATATGTCCGACTTGAAGCCATAAGGTATATCTGCAAGTAGTTCTGGGCACATGTAATTGGGAGTTCCCACAACCTACAAAGCATGACAGCCATTGCATTAACGTTCTGTTAAAAATCAATAAACTTGGGCTAAACGTTGGATGAATGCAGCACTAGAAAATCTATGTGCATATATGCTTAGACATGCTGAGTTTGAGATGATTGGGATGATTTCATTCGACTCTTTCTCTTGCTTGCCTAAACCAGCTCGTATCATTTTGTTGAGAAAACAACTCACCGATGAAGCCAAGTCATCTGCCTTCAGGGTTTTAGCAAGCCCAAAGTCCCCTAGATTTAACCCAGCATGTACAAACAAAATAAGATAGCAATTTAAGAGACTCGGAACCATTAGTAGTTAAAGCCCCACTAAGTATCACAGCAAGTATGAACTTACCTAGGCGAACATCCTGATCTTTGGTAAGAAAGATATTCGAACACTGCAAGGAATGTAAAATGACTTCAGTATTTGGAAAACTGGGCTTGACAGTATAAAGTTGCATGTTCACTTGAATTGTTTAGTAGCTACTCACTTTTAGATCTCGATGGAGCACATAATTTGAGTGCAAGTACTCAACTGCGAGCAGTAATTGGGCAAACCACTTGCACAGTTTCTGCAAAATATAGATTTCATAGTGAACATGACTCATTTGATTAACCTCCCAATCTGACGAGATCAATTAAGCGGATAAGTAAAAAGTAGACAATACCTCCTCTGGAAAATATACACCATTGGACTTTTTCATCAACTCAGCCCTGTGAAAGTAAACAAGAAGAAATTTTGATAAGACAAGATTATTCCCCATCTAGAAACTAAAAAACACTGGGATTCTTCCAAATCCATCAAACTCACATGTCTCCACCTTCACAGTAACCGGTGACGATGCAAACATAGCAACCCTGCATTTCATTAACATTTGCTTCTATTTCAGGAAGGAATCTAAGCAAGAGATGTATCATCAGTTGACAAGGAAACTTGGCACATGTACAATTTAAGTGGGTCTCTCACTTTCTCGACCCATGCTTCCTTGAACTCCACTATGTAGGATGCTGGATACGCGCAATTAAAGCCATCTACGAGACGAAAGACATGCCGATTCCGTGAATAACTCCAAAGCGGGGATGGATGACAAAAACAATCAACTGACAACAAAAACTAGAGAATAGAGATACCTCTTGATGAGCAGATCTCCTGCATCGCTCTGTTTGCCGCGCAAGCCTTATCTTCTTCAACACATATCTGTCAATGCGAATTCGACCAGATCTTAGCTCGACACACGAGATAAACTACAGATTTCTGACACCAAATGCACACGAATGAGCGACAAATCACGGAATGAAATCCCGTGAGCACTATAGATACGCACTTCTTCTTCTCGGCCTTGTGAAGGACGAGAATAGCAGCACCAAAGGCACCGCGACCGATCTGTTCCATGATCTCATATTGATCCATCCGAGACTCCGTCGCCATCGGCTCACCGACAACCTAACGACTTCAGATCAATAGCTGACGCGACCACGCTCCGAACGAATCAATCCGCTTGAATCCTCCTCACACCATTACGGTCCCAACACCGAAACGGCACACCGGTCTCCGGATCTAAGGTTATGTGT
>JAGVVM010009333.1:0-12125 GCA_019149425.1 Psidium friedrichsthalianum
ATGAAACCAGTTTCCATAAATAAAAGAGGCTCTGCAACTAAGCTTGAAGAAAATAATTTAAAAAGCATGCTTACAAGAGGGTTGACGTACCTGCTAATAATTGAGCCTCATCCAAGCTTGCCTCAAGAATCCAGCACGATCCTGAGTTTCAGGAAACTGCAACCAGGGATTAAAAGAAGTTAGGTGGCATAATTGTGGTGTCTCGAAAAACGTACAAATCCTCAACCACAGTGACATGACTCCCAGGGCCACAAAGCAAGAAGTTAACTTAGGATTGTATCCATATATAATATACTATTAATGAGATGAACCAATTAGTACGATGCAGCCTCTTTCAAGGATGCATTTAATAACAACCACGCTAACAGCATATGGATGCTCAATTTTGTTAATGTGTTTCAATGCCTTATCAATCTTCTTACGCATACGCCACGCTTAACAGGGCATAGCACAAAGAACTACAAAGGTATCATTAGCACTTAGAGGTAGTAATACCTGAAAAAACTATAGCATCGGACAGATGGCATTTTGCTTCTGCAATGTGTGCACGAGCACGAGCTCCAAACCTCCATGACCAAGAATCATAGGAAGGGCAGACTGTATGAGGGTTAAGGCTCCTTTTCATGGATTGATCCAAGACAGCCAGAGCTCAGCCAGGGTTAGAGAATCTGAAGCTTTTAGAAGATCTAGATTGAATGACTCACAAAACGAGAGGATTGTCCATGCATATGGAATCCTAAAACAGCATTGCCTGATTTCTGATAAGGGAGAAAGCCAATGTCAATAAAGAAACAAAAGAGGACACAAAAAAGGATAATGGCATTCTTTATATTCAGCAGTGCACTGTGGTTTCTGAAAACCAAAACTGACAAAATTCTTTACTTTTGGCCAACATTAAACATAAATTATTAAAGAGGAAATCTAAAGGCCACCCCCACCCCCCACCAACAAATCCTCTCTTCAGCAAGCTAGAAGTTTTATGCACTGCTGCACCTTGTGTATTTCTGCAAGCAAGAGGAGGGACTGGCATCTTGTACTCGCATATTAAATTTATAACACATGCAGAAGAGTCTGTGCGCAACAACTGCAGGCCTGCAAAGGCAAGTAACATTAAAACAATCCATCAACAGAAAAGCATCAAGGCATCCATCTTGCATTCCATTCCATAGTTAAAACTAACAGTACCACCATGCAGACATTAGCATACATCTAGAGTACGAAAGACTTTTGGCATATGCAAAGGAAACCAAATGGCAAATATGGAGGACTGGCATATGGCATGGTTCCTTCTCTGGAACATTATTTCCACCTCATAGAAGCTAAATGAAAATCGTATGGTAGTTAAACTGTGTTCATAGTGTTCACGTAAAGCACTGTATAAATATCACACGGTAGAAATCAGAAGTTGTTTAAATATGTCGAGACCTCACTGAACTGTTTGGCAGCAAGCAAAGTAACGGGCATGACGAAAACTAGCCTTGCCTTCAAATCCATGTCAACGCCTGTGACAGGTGATGCAAGGACTGCAAGCTCATCGCATACTGCTGGGCCAACTTCAAGTGTCCACTGCATCGTGAGTAATTTGATAATGTCAATTTTGACAACTAGAAGTTGAGTGAGGTTCCAAAGCACACATACCCGATTGTAAAGCATGCTCGTGAAATAGCTGCAACTTCAATACCATAATTTGTGATTTCGAACGGATACAAATTTCTCCTCCCGATCTTAAGAGCAGCAAAAGCAGCTAAAAGAAGAAAAATAAAAGAAAAATATACTTATTAAGGACGATGAGACGGTAAGAAAGGAATGCCTGCCAGATAAAAATTTAAGGACAGGAGAACATTTTACAGAAATTGAAAGGATTTGACAGGAAAGCAATTTTGCTGAAAAGAAACATGGAATCAAAGTCCAATCCCTGTCCATGTATGAAGATCTTGCAGGTAAAAGAACAGATAGAAAAATTAAGGCACAAAGTACAGGTAACATTTAATGTAAAACTTCACCAAATTGCAAACCTGATCCAACTAAAATCTAATCAAGCCCTCTAGTTCCCACGATATATAAACCACATCGATACTTAGAAAAGCAACCACCAACCTAAACATAAAGAAAATTCAAAATCAGAAGAAAAGGATGGAGAAGTTAATAGATCAAGGAGTATCCATGGCCCAGCTACAAAATTCCTATGAACTCTCATAAATCCTACTAACTTCCTGTTTAAGACCTTCAGAAAGGAACATGCAAATAGCAGTCCCAGATGTAAATTTTTGAGAAAAAGGACAGACTCCTATACTGGATCTAGATCTTTTAACTCGACCTTTATATCCTTTGTATGCTGCTAAATACCGAATAAGCTTTCCGTAAGCCACTGCTGCATCACTGAACTGCAAACATGAATTAGAGTAGCAAAACTTAGGTCAAATAAGCTTGGATATTGAGAAAAGGCTTACAGAAGAGTGACATGTGAGGACATATATTTCTCAGAGATGTAAAACTTGCCTGGCACAATCAGCAAGCAAGTCGCATAAACCAAAGCATTCATTCGAGCAAGAGGCGCACTGCAGGAAAAATAAAGGTGAGGTATCTTAATTGGAAACAGAATGCCTAATAACAATTCCTTTTAAATAATTGAAGGAACATGTGTATCAATAATCATGTCAACTAGAAATTCATCAACCAATGAAGAATTGACTAAAAGATAAGATGCACATGCAGCCTATGCAGCTTACACACATCTTCCTGAAAGTAGAACTAACCAGGTTAAAGAAAGTTTTAATGCAAGAGAAGTTTTCTACTGTTAAGTATGAGTTCACAGATGATAGAATACCATATACAACCAATATCTTAGCAGTGTGCAGCTTTCAGTCGAAAGAACTTTTCTCCTTGTTGAAAAGAACTTCTCTCAAGTCACACAGACAGTACCAATAATATTTCATCATCGTGCATAAAATAATATACCATATTTCACTAAAAGATATGCAAAGCCCTTGTTCTAAACTATATCTCCAACAGAAAAATCCAATATGCCAAGTAAACATTTTCAATAAAAGATCCAAAAGGTTCCTCATTTAATACACTGCCAATAGAGAAGCCCACAAAACCTCTGCAACACGTCTAGGCACTTGCTGATGTAATTCTCTCATTGCAGAGAAGACTGAATATGCTTAAATAATTGCTCGAGTGATTAAAGATAAAACAGAACCTCATTGTGTGCTTAATATATCAATAACAGCATGACTCGAAGAGTGAGTTACGGAAACATGACACAACAAAAACAAAATATAACAAAAACACATATTTGCAACCCATCTAATCTGGAATATGCATTTAAATACGAATCAAGATGGACAACTGCCTATTTGGAATATCATCTACATACAAACCAAGATGGATGGCCGTCTACTCAATGCCCTCTTTATCCTTGAGAACAAAATGGCACTGGACATATGCAACACTCAGCATTGCTTTACATAGAAGGAGGAAAACCTCCTAAGCAATCATGAAAATAGAAAAACCTAGACATGCTTTAGACCTTGACAATGGACAAGTCAATTAAAATATTTAATTCGTGCTTCCTGAAAAACGTCCTATTAAGAATTGAAGATCACAAGAGAGAGGGAGATATACTCAAATGATTACATCTGCACATGAGGCTGAATGAAATAGTACTAAGATGCTCTGTTATAGCTCACAAAGAGAAAGGAAATAAGTAAGGATATTCCTAACTAGCTTTAAATCTGTACGCTCATCTATTAACCACAAACATCCGATTTACCAAATACTCTTCAACAGGTTCAACCATACGCAGTGCTTTAAACTATCTGTTCCGTGCAACTAACCTCTGAACAAAGTATTACCTGCCATACATTTCCCATGCTGTGGCACGGAGCAAATATGAAGCACCAACCAGTTGTGACACAGATCCAGGAATAGAATTAGGTTGAGCAAAGAAACTGGAAACATTAGATCTATTCCCAGTTCAGTTTCTTCAAAAATTACTGATGAACCACTTGTTTGCGTAAATTCTTAAGCCAACTGGTACTCAATGAACCATCAGTTATCATCATGGAACTTTCAACGTCGAAGTCACTAATCAAATTAGAACTTAATCTCAGTTCCTGCCATAAGAATTGGAGGAAGAATGAAGCAGAATTAAGCAAATTACAAGGTAAAACAAAAGGATGTAGTTCCCGAACAGGTGATAGCAACGCATTTCTAACTAAAAGACATTACCTTGCAAACATTAACTGGGCATGTTATAAGTTTCATGGAAGCTTTGGGACCAAAGGATAGCACAGGTCTTTGTACATGCTGCACATTGTACCAGAAAGCCAAAATGTCAAACATCTCAAAGATCTCTCTCTCTCTCTGGCAAACACGGAACTTAACAAAGGAGAACTGACTGACCAAAACACTCAGTCTATAGAAACAGTATCACCAACTCAAACACTCCAGGAGACATTTTGCTTAGTTCAGCATCATTGCCCTTTCTCCTTAAAAGAGAGGATATGCACACATGAATACAAGACACAAATTTCTATCTCACCATTAAATGAAATTTGGCCATTGCAAGATGATTGGAAGCACCAGTCGTTTTAACTTCAAGCTTTCAGCTCTCTTTAGAGATTCTTTCAAAAGTACAAAGAGCTGCTGGTGGATTGATAATGATGTTCCCATGTTGGCAACAGGTGAATATGATGATCAAGTAGTCCACTTGCATTTGATATACCAATTTCAGACAGCAAGTTACATATAGCTGCTAAAGTGTAGGCAAGACAGTATCATTACTGTACTGCACAAGATAAAGAAATTCAACCTGAGTGAGAATGTGACAGTTGCAGTTTCAGAGTGTGTATTTTTGTGCTAAAGACCCACACAGCTTTGTTTAGGCTAGCCCATGAACAAACTTAGAACAGAACAACAGCATAAAAAATGACAGTTACCATCAGAAAGGCTGCTGACTATTTCCTCCAGCAAAAAAATTATAATTCAGCCTGAAAGCCAAGAAGGCTATTGTTTTTCCAGCTTATCTCTAAATTATAGATCTATAATTTCAGAGTTTAGTTCTTTTGCGGTGCCCCTGGGGTATCATGTGAGAGAAGGAAAGGAGGATTCCCTAAATGATGGTCTAATGTGCATTAGATGTTGCATATTGCTATCTTATAGTAGCATTGCCAATAATTAATCTAAGAGCCGTAAAAGTCCATGAGTAATGTTTTCTAACAGTATACTTGTCCAAGTGGAAAATGAACTGTGGTTTGGAGTCAACTTGGATGCAGTCCTCTCATCTTTAGATACATGAACTTAAATTTTTACACAAGTAATCTGCTCAAGCTATTATTTATGAAATGAAGACCGGGAGGTCAATTGATGATTGGTCAATCTACGCATTCTCCTCTCCCCACATGAGGACCAATCACACCCAGCCTCCGCCTCTTAAAGAATTGTGAAGCTTCCAAAATCGTTCTCCGCAAGCACCATCATAGACAGTACTGACTGATCTCCAAAGTTGGCTATAATTGGCACCGATTTCTTTTTCTACATAAGTCACTAATAGGCCTACTTTTGAAAGAAAGTTGCCTTACTGATCTCTAATCTTAAACAATGACAAGTGTTCCTTCCAAGTCCCTTTCCATCCACAATATATGTCCAAATATTCAGAACTCCATGAACAGCAGGTTCCGGAAAACACATGGACACTATATCATCACAAGACAGACTTACAAGGCATCGTCTGGGTCAATCTATCTTGCAGCATGCTCATGACACATCCATAACCAATTTGCCAAAAGGATACATAAGGTTCTGGCTAACTGATTCATTCTTAAGGAAGAATGAATTCAATTTACTTGCCAATAGGTAGTCATGTCAAAATTTGAAATCATATGAAAATGAAAGCGCTGATCAGATTATAATATCAGTCAACAAGCTACTAATCCAAACAGAAAAGAACATGAAATGAATGGAAAATTTGTATTGAGGGATGAGATTACAGAATACCAGTTGGGAGGCACGAACTGCTTCGGTCAAAGCCTAAACACCAAAAAAAAAAAATGTTCTATTTATTAGAGCATGAAAATAAGGATGCTGATTGATTGAGTAAGACTTGTAGGAAACAGGGAAACAGGGTTGATTGCTGTTTTTCATGATCATATGGATAAGACTGCCCTCCTGTTCTTACCTCCACAGCGTGCTTAGGATGACCAAAGTGAAAATGCAACATCCCTGAACATAATAATGCAATCTCATATCTTCCAAAATTAATGAAGTCAGATGAGGGAGGAATACCATCAAATCCTTCTATCCCTGCACTTTTATGTTGACAACATTTAAATTAGCATATTGTCAGAGATCATTTACCACCAAACAGTCAGAAAAGCTTCGGGATGGATGGAATTAACTTAAGAAACTCAAAGTCCAAATGGGATGCTGGCTCACAATTATCACACTCCACAAGTCCTGAATCTGAAGAGATTAATTCACTTTGATTCCCTTCATGAAGCAAGTTTCGGGAGCGATCCAAAATACAAATGAACATCAATTTATTGTTTCAAAGCCAAAGTTTTAAACGAAATTAATCACTTTTTAGCTTCTTATTAGTCCAAAAAGAAAATAACCGTCGTCATCATTAAGTCAAAATTTATTATGCTTTCAGCCATGACGTCCCCAATATTTTAAAATTTCAGGATGGAGTAAAGACTACGTAAGTGAGATGACAAAGCTCATGCAGGTTCATAGAGTAGGCTCCGCAACAACTGAAGCACCATGGCATCATCATCTAATACTAGTCATCAATATTTACCTATAATCAAAATATTTATGCAGATTCTCCAAAGCAGAGGCATAGTCATCATGGTATAAGCTGTTTAAGTATCGTAAAAGTGTACCTGAAACCAAAGCCATCACCAAATACTTCAACAAGTCAACCAATTTAAAGAAAGGCCAAGCGAAAAAAACCAACAACCAGATAACTTACACGATGTAATTCAGGTGCCAACTTTTCAAGTTGCCCAAGTATAAACTCTAAAGCGTTTAAAGGAAAAGAGCTACCATGCCTGTCATTGAGATAAAAAACAAATTCCAGTGCACTCTTTAACACAAAAGATAGAAATAAAAAGAAAGGAAAAATAGGAAAGAAATAGGAAAGAATTACTTCTCAATCGCATCTGCTTGCTCTAGCAAGTATCCTTGTATTTGCCAATTTGAACGCAGGAAAAGCCCATGATCAACAGCCCCAGACGAATCATCGAATGTCATTGCATAAGAACTAGCCTCTTTCCCTTTTGCGTTCTGTTTAAATGTTGGTTCGGCTGAGAGTTCAATATCTGTATCTCGAGCTTATCAATAAATTGTTACTGGCTTTGAACCTTTCTGGGTGGACAGGTTTTTCAACTAATAATAAACAGTAGAGCAATAGCTTTGTAGACAAAATACACCTTTTCTTTCCAGTAAGCATTTAACAACTCACATGAAATGCATTGCAAATTTCATAGCTCTGTCGCGTTGTAAAAAATGATGTTGTCAAAAATTACTTCTCATTTTGCCATTCAACCCACATTTACAGGCAACCAAGGTTTGCCATCTGAAGCATTCATCATCATTCAGAATACTCTCTTAATTACGTGCAAACATCTGAAATAGTACTGCTGTCAAAGGGGGACCTACTAACGGAAATCGTTTTTTAGTTAAAGTTACCTTCAATCAAACCAAAGATCGGAGTGGGCACATGAAGGTGAAAAGGAATTCGCTCTCCAGCCTTCTTCTTGGCCTCAATTTCTTCAGTAACTTTCTCAAAAACAAAATTTTCGAGGTCCATATTTTCATACTCTGATGCGTCCATAAGATTAACACCAGAACCATCTATGTGGGACTCATGAGGAGCACGGCTTGAGAGGACTTCTTTACAGTACACAGTAATATTGGTCAAAAGATGGCAAACACCCTGCGTATTTAACATTTCTATTGTCAAAAAAACAGAAATTGCTCAGATAACATTTTCAGACTGAAGTTCTTTTACCCCATGTGAAAAACAATATTTTGGGGATATGTGCTTGCAGGTACAAGAAAGTGACAATAAGAGAACTAAGCAGTTCTAAAGGAGGTAATGGAGAACCTCAAAGGACAAGAGATTAAATGCAAGCATGCAGCGGCGAAGAAACATTCCAAGGTTGCTATTTGGGTCCAGTATAATCTGGTCATCTTCAACAACACCAGCATCTTGGCCAGCAAGGACTCCTGGGTAATATTTTTTTGTAGAGTTAGACTTACAATTTAACTTGCGCTCTTGCAGAAAATTAAATAATTAGTACCAGTTCACGAGAGAACAGTGCAACATGTCAAGTACCAAACTGTGAAGATGAAAAAAAAGTAAGAATTTCCTGAGCAAAGGTTCAATGTCCACTAGATGAGGCACTTTCGGCAAGATTGATAACCATATAGAATACTTTCAAATGTTCAAAGTACTTATGATATTTGTAGAATCAATAATTCAAGGATGATATACTTTTAGTTTCATTCAACTTAGGCATAACACCAATTGGGAAAATGAAAAATGTTCACCTAAGAGCCTGCCCCTCAGCATTTGCAGGAGCTAACTCACCGCACTCAAAGCGGCAGAGAAATGAATGATAATACAAGAACATGAATGAACCAAACTGACCTCGCATTTCCATGAAAAGGTTAAATAGATCATCCGGAGAAGACAGAGAGGACAGCCTACTGATTAAGTGGTCAGCTAACCAATCAAGCGATGAGCTTCCAATTTCCCTCAATTGATTTATCAGCTCATGCAATTTTGGCTCCAACATATCATCACATGACTGCATCATAGAATCACAAATCCTACTGTGAAAACAAGCTCATACACTCACATGAGCAAAAAAAGTCCCAAGTCAAAGCTCAACAGAAGATAGCCAACTGAGCAACAATCCCTGAGCACATCAAATTGGAAATGCGCACAAGAACCTCGACCTAGGAGCTGCTCGTGGAGAGTAACAGAGTACCTTGGTGATGGCCAGTAAGAAGAGGCCCACGCGGTTGTGCTGAGCGAAAGAAGAGAAAGGGAACGGCACGAACACTTGATTCGGAGAAGCGTAGACCTGCAGGAGAATGCAGAGCGACACCTTGTGCGGAGTTACGTGGAATGCGCCTGGCACCTTCACTATTCCCGCCATTGCCGTCGCTACGCTAGCATCTGCAGGTGTCATGGACTGTTGCAGGTGAGGTTTGCGACGATCCCGACGATTTTGACGCGCTCGAGAATAAGGAAGAAGTTGGTGAAGATTTTTCCGGCGAAGAAACGTCGCTGGATCAGGATTTGCCGATGACGATGATGTTGCTTATGAAAATGGATTTAGGGTTTTAGGGGATTTTCGAAAAAAGAACCGGGAAGTTTCGCTCAGAATCCGGGTCGGATCATCTCGGACACCCGCGACCTGCATCAGTTGTTGTGCTCGCAAAACCGGCCAGTTCAACCGAGAACCGATCAGGTCTCCGGTCCGGTTCATACCATATCGTGAGTCGCCAAAACCTGCCAAAAAAGGGACAAACCGGTCAGGCCGTATAGGAAAAAACCGCATCTTGACTAGCTGTTGACTTTGTAAGATAGGAAAATGGGTATGACATGGGAAAGTTCCTTACCTCCAACCTCAAAGATGTTAACTAACCGAACTGTCTCGTGGGTATTTTTAAGGGGAAAACATTATATTTAAGGTGCATTCATTTCGCAAAAAATAAATCACTTAAAAAATATTTTAAATGATCGCTTGTATCGTCTATAAAAATCTATTAACAAAAAATATATTTGTCATTCACTTATATGTTTAAACATAAATTATTGTACATAATGAAAGCATACTTCGCTGATCAATTATTTTAAATGATACAAGCGATGATTTTTAGAAAAATATTTTCTAAATCATACATTTTTGCAAAATAAACACAATCTTAAACTTTTTTACGTTTAGCATTTTCAAAGAAAAAGTTCTTTTGTCAATACAGTGACTCAACATCTATTTTGCTACAAAAACATTGGTGACAAATTATCCTTATCTCTTCCAATTGCGTCACGTGGAAACTTGAAAAATATTTGTGCGCTGCAATAGAAAAACCACTATAAATTATAAACTATGCCTGTTAGGACAACAGTACACAGTTTTTTGTGTCATCAAATCCCCTAAACTTGTGCCAATAGAACAAAAAAATCATCTCTCGACAAAAAAAAAAATCCTAAACTTCGCTCACTATAACATAATTTTTCTTTTCAAGTTACCAATGATTCAAATTTGTATTCATATGACAAAAAGTTTAGGATTTTTTTGTCACACCGGTACAATTTTGAAACGTTGATAACACAAAAAAATGTTTGAAGTGTTGGTATGGCGGTGGGCACAACTTAAGATTATTTGTGGCACAATAAAAAACACAACGATATTGATGCTACGATAGACATAATTTTGGGGTTTTTGGTGATATTAGCTCTATATCATGACAACTACATTTCTTAAAAAACCTCGGTACATTTAAAACGGACCAGCTAAGTGAACAGTTGAACCGCGTGCCGCTTCTCCATTGGGATTCGGGTATGGCATCGTTGCATCGGATAGAATCTTGACAAACATAGGAGCTTTATTGAAAAATAAAAACACTTTCGGGGGCCAAACCCTGTTTGTTTCAATATTTGCAAGGAGCGTTGGACCTCTAAAGGAGTTTGGCCAAGTGCAAATAGCATTTGGTTTAATTTTTAGAAGACTTTGGGCAAATACAATTGCATCCCCAATGATTCTCAAGAGCCTTTAGGCCAAAGTATCTCAAGAGGTACTTTAGAAAGTTGCATTTTCAAAATGCAACTATAATTTTTAATTTTTAATTTTCTGTTTTCTTTTTCTTTTGAGAAAGTAATTAAAATAAAAAATATATTTTTTTTGAAAATTTAAAAACTTAAAAATAGAAACAATGAAAAATAAAAAAAAATAAAAAATTAAAATTAATTAAATAAAAATAATTAAATAAAGTAATTTAAAAATAAAAAATAATTAAATAAATTAATTTAAAAATAAAAAATAATTAAATAAAGTAATTTAAAAATAAAAATAATGAAAAAAATAATTTTTTTTCTAAAAAATAAATTAAAAAATCGAAATAATTTAAAAAATAATTTAATTAATTAATTAAAAAATAATTAAAGAAAGTAATTTAAAAATAAAAAATAATTAAATAAAATTAATTTAATAATAAAAAATATTAAATAAATAATTTTTTCTAAAAATAAATTAAAAATAGAAATAATTAAAGAAATTAGTTAAAAATAAAAATAAAAATTGAAACAAAATAAAAAATAAAAATACTTTAAAAAATAGATATTAAAATATTAAAATATTATATATAAAATTAATAAAAAAATAAAAAAATATTTTTTGAAAACAAATTATTCGAATAATAAAATATAATTAAAAATCAAATCATTACAAAGGGTATTTTTTTACCAAACAACATTTACGTCAAAATTGCATTCAAATGTGCGTGTAATTACAATTTACCAAATAATATTTACATTTTATTAAATCCTTTTATCTCAAAGGCATTTGCATTTTTTAAAGTTCCTTAGCCAAATGCTAAATCAAACAGGCCCAAAGTGTGAAAAAAATGAAAAACAAGAAAAAGGGAAAATGAGAAACAAAGAGTAACGTAAGCGAAACGTCACCAACTTCACCCGCAAGTCCATCAAAAACCTAACAGCCTCGTCGGAGAGAGACTTGAACCTCGCTCGCAGCATCGCCGAGAACTGATTTTTTTTTTTCAGCTGATTCGACTCCTGGAAGCCTCCGTTCTACTGCATCATGGCCTCTAATGGCGCTTCTACGGTCAGTTCCGCCACACTACCAGCTCGTAGTCGTGCGTGTACGTCCATTTTTCTTCTGTTTTTTCTCGGTTGAGAAGCTGAAGAAATTGCGATAATCATGGTGTGTCCAGAGAGCCGCGGATGCGGAGAACAGCTTGGACAAGATCAAGCGGCAGCTCGCGTCTGGTTCCGCAGGAGCTTGTTGCAGGGCCCGCTTCTCAGCGATCCGAAACTGTAATTCCTTTTTCTCTCTCCTGTGAGATTTTTGGATCTAGTCATAGTCTCG
>JAGVVM010009334.1:0-18838 GCA_019149425.1 Psidium friedrichsthalianum
AAAAATAAAGTCCATAACAGATTTGGGATTGGACTTAAAGTTGAAATTTTTTTTTAGATAAAAAAAAAGTTCGGAATAGATTTTGGCCACAGTCTAAAGTCGGAATTTTTTAAAGGAAATTTTACCGGAAAAGAATCAATTAAACGCAGCCATTTCGCTTTCTGGAACTCCATCGAACCTCCAGGCAGCTTGGACAATGTACATGCACGTGCATGTCACGCGCGGTTCGGCGGGGCCCATAGTTTTCGGAGATACCTTAGACGGCAAAATTATTGTAGACATTCATCAGTTTGTACGAGGAGAAAGGGGCATTAAAGGTCAAAGATATCGCCTCCTTGTCCTTTCGTTTTCATCGATTAGATTCTCCCAAGACTTCGATTTCCATGGTACAAAACATGGCGATAGAAACCACTAATAGAAACCACTAAAAAAAAAAGCATCTTGCACGAATGGTCGCTAAATTTTGATTTAATATATAATAATATTATTAAATTACGACCCTTAAAATATTAGTAAATTTCAATTCAGTCCCTAAATTACATGAGAATGTTTAAAGCCGTCCTCCCGTTAATTCGAGTTAGCGAAATCTGTTGATATGACTTTCAATTCGTTAAATTTGAACGGTGGACAAAAAAAAAGTTTTATGTGAATTATCCAAATAAGATATTCATCTCAAATCATGATATAATAATCCATGCCATCAATAATTATCGTAAAGCAATTATGTTTATCGTCAAAATTTTTGGTAATTTTTCGGAGTTCTCACACCTAACTAAATCTATTGATTTTTCCATAGTATGTCCCCGAATGATACGGTGTTTTGTAGATCTTTAAATGTGGCAGGAATCCAGATATCATTTCGTAAAATTCAGTATATACTTCTGGATGACAATAAAAATAACCAGAAACAAGATTTTCTTTTTATTGCGTAAGTGTTGTGATGATCATGCTTGGATCAAGACTTTTCATATGCCGCCTTGGATTATTTCTTCTGTTTTTTTTTCGAGAAACAAGTAAGAATAGTTAGTAATTGGGACTCCTTTGTCACGTTGTTTCACTCGTAAAGTTAAACGAAAGAAGTAATTCTCCTCATTCTAGACATAAATTATCGTCGCTAATTTTTTTATTTAAATAATTATTTTGAAATATCTTTCAAATTATTTATTTTTCGCGAAACAAACGGAATCATGTGTCGTGACTCACCCATCGGTGGCCCAGCTGGTTTGTGCTCTGGTCCTTTCACGAGAGGTCATGGGTTCGAATCTCGCTGGGTGCCGGTAATTTAAGCGGAGGGTCGTGGCGGTGGGATGCTGCGCTAGCCCTCCCGGAGGATTAGTCGAGGTGCGCGATCCGTACGAACGCTGGCCCGAACACCTTCGATACCAAAAAAAAAAAAAAAAACGAAACCATGTGTCGTGTCGACGTGGAACATTTGGGTGCGCCAAGGTAGCGTCCAAACAATTTCACGACTCGTGGAAAGTAGGTGGATCGATGGCCACCCGATCTAGCATTTCCCTTTTTGCTTAATTAAAATCCATGGACTGATATGGACAAAGTCATTATCAAGTTTTCCTAGTTCCATCGCAATAATTAAGGACATTAAGTCGTCGTTATTGACACTGGACGATGCTCTCGCCAATAAGACAATCCAAGATCACGCCTTAATCCAAATAGTTAGTGGAAAAAGGTGCCATCTAATGAGCATTCCCGATTGACAAATGGGTTTTGGGATTTTGATTTGTTTAATGTCGTTATGATTGCATCCGCAGCTAATGATGCATATATAAGTGGGATTAGGCACGTAACTAACGTGATTTCGGTTTCCTTATCTCTCCGAATGCAACCGATCCAATGTTTCGGCACCCATCGAGACTTCGGTGGGCTGTGATCCGTACGAGGTTTTGGTTTGCGATGGACGGCCGGTAGGATTGCTCGGGTCGCACCGTGATGTGCTTGTTTGATAACGAGCGAGAATGCCGAGCCAAGAGATCGCAAGACTTGAGTCGAGTGGTAGGAGGGCATGCCGAGGGATCATGCGGGTTTCCGTCCTCGGAGGTTGTTGCGCTAGTACTCCTTTTTAAGAACCGAGCCCCATGAGATTCAGGTCGGGTCATTATACGTGTTGTGGCCCATTTCTAGATGACCAAACATGGGGATAACGACACAAATAGTCTCTGAACGTTGGATCGATATGCAATGTGATTTTTGGACTTTTAATCTATTCAATGTAGTCGATACGCTTTTGGTACATGTTCAATTTAGTCCATAAAAGTATATGGTTATTGTTTATATGAAAATGTTTAATGCAATCCTTTTATTAATTTAAGATCGAGAACAATATTGAATATTTTCACATATTTACAGCGATTAAATTGAACATGCATAAAAAAATTCAAGGACTATATTGACCAAATTGAAAGTTTCAGTGACCACATCGTACATTAGGCTAAAGTTCAGTGATCACATTGAGCAAGTTAAAAGTTTCGGGACTATAGTGCATATTGAGCCAAAATTCATAAACTGTTTGTGTCATTTTCCCACCAAACATGTGCGGTTGTCTAAAATGGGGTCAGATCAAATTAAGGTAACAGATCACGGGCATATTCTACTCGCCAAGCATCCAAACCATTTCTCGCTCGTTTCAAACAAGAAAGCGTTGGACCGACGAATAGAAGGAAAAGCTACGAGCAGGCCGGAGTTGGCTCAACGATCCGGACGTACTACGCAAGAAAGATCTCTCCTGTTCACATCGCCATGTGAGGCCAATGCGAGCTCGCTTTTAAAATTTAGAGGAGAGAGATCCGTTGCATCTTGGCCGGTTACAATCGTCCTTTCTGCCTAAAAGAAGATGGCTTCGGAGGTTCCCGCCATGCCCTTTTCTCTGTGTCCTGTGCTTGCGTTCTTGTTTTTTGCGCTTTTCTTTTTGACCTGGTTTCATGCTCCTGGCAGGATGAGTTCAAGGAGTATGCAGAGAGGGCCAAGTCATTGCCGCCCAGCACAAAAGATGCAGACAAGCTGGTGCTCTATGAGCTGTACTAGCAAGCCACTATTGGCGCTGTCAATACCAGTAAAAAAAAGAGAAATTTTTAGACCAATGTTTTCTCCGAAACCATTCACAATCGTGCACAGATTAACCTCTTTGTAATGATAGGTCGACCCGGGTTCTTCAGCCCCGCGGACGGGGCGAAATGGGATGCTTGGAAAGCGGTTGAAGGTCTGAGTTACAATTGAAAACAAGCCATTCATCTGAAACTTCCAAGTTTTGTGGAATTTCTTCTGACCTGAGAAGGAATCGTTCGGTTTCGTCTTTCATGGTTTGTTTTTTCAGGGAAGAGCAAGGAAGAACCAATGACTGATTATATCGCTAAGGTAGAGCCGTCAATATGGGTCAAAGACCCATATTTGACCCATATTTTGTATAAAATGGGTCTTATATAGGTCATTAACATTTAAAGGACTCACTAAAAATAGATCCAAAAGGTTGAAGTGAAATTAAATGGGTCAAAATTGGGCCACGCATGAAACCCATTTTCGACCCATTTTCGACCCATAACTCTCACAAATTACAAATGGACCTAGAGCCTTTCCGTTTGTTTCACGGAAAATGCGATACTTTCGGAAATCATTTTTTAGGAAGTCATTTTTCAAGAAAATAATAATATTTTTCGATGTTTGATTAATACTTAAAAATAAACTGGAAAACAATTTTCGGGCACCGACGGTGGCAGCGGCCGGCGATTGGCCGCGGCGGCGACGGGTGGCTGCGGAGACCGGCGGCCGGCCGCGGAGACCGACCGTGGAGACCGGCGGCCGGCCGCGGAGACCAACCGCGGAGGCCGGCGGCCGGCCGCGGAGACCGGCGGCCGGCCGCGGAGACCGGCCGCGGCGACCGTCGGCCGGCCGAGGCCACCGCCGGCCGGCCTCAGTGACCGGCCTTGGCGACCTCCGGCCGGCCGAGGCGACCGGCCGAGGCCACCTCCGGCCGGCCTCGCCGACCGGCCTCGGCCACCGCCGGCCGGCCGCGGCGACCGGCCTCGGCCACCGCCGGCCGGCCTCGGCCACCTCCGGCCGGCCTCGGCGACCGGCCTCGGCGACCTCCGGCCGGCCGCGGAGACCGGCCGAGGCCACCGACGGCCGGCCTCGGCGACCGGCCGAGGCCACCTCCGGCCGGCCGCGGAGACCGGCCGAGGCCACCTCCGGCCGGCCGAGTCGACCGGCCGAGGCCACCTCCGGCCGGCCTCTCCGACCTGCCGAGGCCACCTCCGGCCGGCGGCGGCGACCGGCCTCGGCCACCGCCGGCCGGCCGCGGCGACCGGCCTCGGCCACCGCCGGCCGGCCTCCGCGACCGGCCTCGGCCACCGCCGGCCGGCCGCGGCGACCGGCCTCGGCCACCTCCGGCCGGCCGCCGCGACCGGCCTCGGCCACCGCCGGCCGGCCGCGGCGACCGGCCGAGGCCACCGCAGGCCGGCCACGGCGACCGGCCGAGGCCACCGCAGGCCGGCCGCGGCGACCGGCGCCAGCGGTTGACCCACGACCATGTCCGGCGGCAGCAACCATCAATGACGACCCATCGCCGTCGACCGCCGCCGCTTGCCGTGGCTGGAGAAAAATGAAAGAAAAAATAAAAGCAAAATAAAATAGGTTAAATTAGTTATATAATTTTTCTTAAAATATTAGTGTGATTTGGCAATATGGGTCAAAATGGGTCAGGTCGGGTATGGGTTGGTTGCGGGTTGGGTCGGGTATGGGTCATTGAATATGGGTCAAAATGGGTTAGGCGGGTCAATATGGGTCGGACCATATTCGACCCGACCTAAATCCGACCCGACCCACCCATTTGACACCTCTACGCTAAGGTGAGGCAGCTGCAGGAAGTGCCCTACACATGAATAGAGTTCCATCCCTTTCCTGTTTGGACTTTTGTGACTTCCGAAACTCAGTCAAGCTGTTTCGTTTACGAAACGCGACAAGTCCTTGAATTTGATTCTGTCTTCAATAACAGTCGTTTCTGCAAGTGCTCATCTCTATCGGTACATGGAACTGGCAGAGAAACTGTCCATCCCCTACAAAAAGATCCATTTTTTTGGGTCTTCCGCTGTGACAAATCCAAACAAATACCGCTCTATGTTACAGAAAAGGGGGGTGCGCGATCAATTTGCGCAGCCCCTGAATAATTTTGTCCTCTAACTTAAGCCAAAGGAAAAACCGGACTTCGATTACTGTGCTTTTGAGCAATTTGGGCAACGAAAATGACCTTTCGCTCGGCACTTCATGCACGGTATGGTTTTCACCCCCGGCTCGTTGCTGCCAAGCAATTGATATAAATCATCCACTAACCTGAATCTGATAAGCCCACCTTCCTTGATTGATCCAACTCCACGGCACGTCGAGCATGCTATGATCTTCAAATCGCCGCATTTCCTGCACATACCGAGGGAGCTGCACAAGACAAGACATAGGCAGGTTTTTTTTTTATCAGAATGCTTAGATGAAGCATCCTAGTGTAAGAACAAAGGATTGTTGTGCTCTAGAAATAGAATTGACGTGCCATTGTGATTTCATCATTTCTGGCCCAAACTTCAGACTTTATAGGTGAGTGAATGCAAACGATTTCTCTACACCTAATCAGCAGATGGCAGATGAACTGACTAAAGTCAAATCCGATAATTATAGGAATGAACCTTTGCGGATTACGGTCAGCTCGTCCTAACATAAAGAGCACGAAGAAAGACCACAAAAATAGTTCATGGGAAAATCCAAATACTATGCAAAAAGACTCTAGATATTTGATAGCTTCCTAATTGAACAAGAATCTTTTCCTAGTTTCTCTGTAAAACTTGCCTGAAACCCACCCGCAAAACCAATTTCATAACAGAAGCATAACCCAACAGCATATGACGGCATCTGAAGTAAACCAGAAAAAGGGCAAAGCAGAAACCTCCTCTGTGAAGCAGAAATGAAAGAGTCAACTCTTGGAGCAGCAATTGTGGCACACAGAAGCAGAGTGCCCACCCCAAACCTGCAATCTCACTTGCTGTTATGTTTTCCATCTCTCTCTCTCTCTCTCCCCCCAATTCACTCCTCCACTAGTCTGCAGTCTGCACCACCAGCCACAGATGTATGAATTAATCACGACAGCGAAGCGAAATTCTTATCAATTGAGTTAAAAATTGGATCTTTTAAAGCAAGTACAGAGCAGCAAATGCTCTGCATATTTTGCATCATACTCAGAGAGAAGCTACTTGGCTGAATCGTGTGAGGTGAAAGAGCTCAACAGCAAGATATGTCAACTTTAAATGCACACCATTCTCACTGTGTTTAAAAATCTTAATGCTGATAAGAGGGAGAGAGGGCTGACCTTCCAAGATTTCTGTTGAGACAAGGTTACGGATGCAGAGAGCTATGGAGAGCAAGAGGATAGAGCTGAAGATTATCCTTTTCCTTCTCGACTTCCTTTTTGGGGGTGGGCTGGGCCTTTCTTGGGTGGGATTCCATGTTTTGGGCTTTGGGAGGCCATGTTTGAACAAGATTTGGAGTTCACGAGAAGCCTATTTCATGAGGCTAATCACCAATCTCAGCCACCCAAATCAAATGGCCGACTGGATCGTCAAAGCTGCCCGTAGGAATAACCCACCCTCTAATTAAGTTTTCCGACCCCTCAGCTCCTTTGAGATCTTTTATGTTGTGATATCGAACATCTATGCTGTAACTACGGCACTTAACGAATGAAGTACCTTTTTCAACCCAAAAAAAAAATCTATAGCTTTGAGATCGTATGAGTTGAGTGCATCAGGGGTTACTCCAAATATTCAGATTATTAAGCTCTGAAGAAAGGAATTCATGCAGAGGTTAAATGCATGACGCTCATGTTCGATTCTCCACGTTGTTGAAAGAGAGCTTCCATGTCATAAAAGCTCGATATTTAACATTTGTTCAACGCAAAACGTTATCCTTATAAACGACATAATCGATGTGAATTCATATTCCCGACAACCCTCACATCAGACAATCGATGCTTGATCTTCTTCCGACTTGCACATCGTTGCTGTCAAATCTTAAGCGAAGAAACATTCAACCTCGAAGAAATCTCACCTCTTGAAAGGCAAGATTCAAATCGATCACGGTAGCTTTTTATTCAACTGAGATTGGGCCCCAGGCTAAGTACGCTGCGGTTGAAACTTGGGGCATATAACAAGTTATGCTACAGGAAAGGCAAGTCAATCCTTCCCTAAAGAGGGCAACCATTATTTCGCGAAAAACGAGCAATTTAAAACAATATTTTTTTAAAAAATTAACGCTTTTATCGTTTAAAAAATAATCAATTAATTGAATGTATTTTCATTATTAATAACAATTTATGTCTAAATAATTTTATGAACAATGAAAATATATAATTTTCATTTATTATTATAAGTGATAAAAGTAATTATTTTAAGGATTTTTTTGGACATAAATTATTATCGATAATTGAAAATTTCTTTGCTTCAGATTTGAAATCTTTGCTGACAAATCTTAAGCGAAAAAAATTCAACCCTGAAGAAATCTCACCTCTTGAAAGGAAAGATTCAAATCGATCACGCTGGCTTTTTCTCAACCGAGATTGAGCCCCAAGCTAAGTACACTGAGGTTGAAACTTGGGGCATATGACAAGCTATGCTAGGTGAAAGTCAAGTCAATCCTAACGAGGGCTACCATTATTCAGCAGAAAACAAATAATTTGAAAAAATTTTCTCTCGAAATTAACGCTTTTATCGTTTGAAAAATAATTAGTTAATTTAACATGTCTTTATTGTCGATAACAATTTATGCCTAAATGATTTCGTGAACGATGAAAATATATAATATAAGCAATCATTTTTAAAATTTTTTGTTTCAACTCATTTATTTTTTGTAAAATAAACGGAGCCCCGGTTATGTCCATTATTGCCTCCTTATGTATTGTCAAAACCTCAACTAAGTCCTCGCGAACATTATTTGATCAGAACTGTCAGAATTATGACTACAGTCCATTCGCACTTGACAGGTTCTTGGCAAGTTCCCATCGAGTTATCTACCTACCCTGGTAGAAATTTGGTTGCACATGGATGATAATTTCAAGACGGTCTTTGTTCTGGTCAAACGTGTGCAGATGCAGCTTGTGGAATTTGAGTCCGGGACTTAGATTATAATAGGGAAAAAAAAAAGACATAAATATTCTCAGAATTTTATCTCAATATGCAATGCGATTCATAAACGTTTAATTTATTCGATGCGATCCCTAAACAATTCGTAAATTTTCAATTTAACCTATAAATTATATGAAGATGTTTAATGCCGTCCTTTTTAATAATTCAAGTTAACGAAATCTACTCACGTAGCTTTAAGTTTGAACAATAGAAAGAAAAAGGTCACATGTGGATTATCCACATAACATATTCATCACAAATCAGGTTATAATGGTCCACGTCATCAACTAATTATACCATCTCGGTGTCGGATTTTCTTTTCCTTGTCGAAAGTAAATGGATAAAAAGAACCGATTTATTGATTCATTATTTTTAAAAATGCAACTCAGCATATATTGTCTTATTTGTCATTTGAGCAAAGCGAAAGACTACATTGAACATTTACCAATAGTTTGGGGATCGTATCGAATAAATTGAAAAGCCCAAGGACGACATTACATATTGAACTAAGGTTCAAAGACTGTTCGTATCGCTTTTGCATTATAAAAACTCAATCAACAAACCAAGTAATCGCATAAAATGGTCCGCTAGAAAAGCTGATGCACGGATGTTTCGCAGAGGGACATCCTCCAAGACAACAATGATTTGCTCTGTCATGGATTAGCAGCAATTAGCAATAGCTTTAATAATTTTTCTTGGGCATTTCAAATTATTGTTTTTTGACGTGGACCATAGGCAATGGATGATCCAAGCTGGATCATGCCCCGATTGATACGTGGCTGGCTTGCTTAGAATAGTCAATTGTAAGTTTTCATTGCAGCCTCTTCTTTTCATCTTGTCCCTACGCGCGACAAGCAAATTTATAGAATCTATGAATACCCTGTGACCCCATTCTATTTCTAGACCCTCCCCTCTAATACTTTGCCGATACTAATTACTTCCATAACTAGAGGTGGAATTTTCTTTTTCTTTAGATGTGCGAAATGAGCAGATTGAATTGGATTTGGATCGGATTAAATATATTTCTAATTATGTTTTTTTAACTATATACTCCAAATGACTTGAAGTTGAAGATGACGAACATCCTTCAAGCATATGTAATGCCATTATCGTCGACTGTCTCTTGTATGGTTTTGTGTTTTCAATTATTGGTGTTGCTTAGTTGTGCATGTCCAGCTTTGGTTATGATTTATTAGGATGTGTTTGTGTCGCGACCTAAAATATTCAACGAGCGAAATTTCAAGTTAACGGATTATCAGGTTAATTGACTAACCTAATTTGGACCCTCCCAAGTCCTACCGAATCGCAACTTAGGTTTTTTCATGCAAAATTTATTCAATTTGGAGTCCCCCACTAATTGTTCTTGGTAGGTCAATTAGAAACCTAAATAAATTAACAGGAGAACTAAATTGCTTCTACGAACTAGAAATTCAAAGTCCAAGGATTTGATTACGCTAGATTACTCTAACGCCGTTTCGGTACCATTTTATTCATGAAAAATCATTTGAGAATGCAGCATTGATCGATTTTAACCTAGGGTACTAACAAAGGTTGTCATGCGGGTGCACAAAAATAATTGAACATCAAGAAACAAGTAAGCTCAGGGAGCATGCGCCATACAAAATATTTCTTTTTTGTTGGTTTTCATTTTTTCTTTTATGAATGCATGAAGAGTTATACTATATGCAATGTATAAAATTATTCTAAATGCAATGGCATAAATTAAGTGCAAATTTAAAAATTCAAATAGCATGACATAAATGATGTGGCAAAAAAAATGACATGACATATAAACACAGCATGCGAACATAGACATACGGATACGACATGCGTACGTATTCAGTGACAGATATATCACAAAAACAGTTAAAGAAATTTATGATTTCACACATAAGTTCAATAATATAATGTAATGAAAAGACGCAATATAACAAGCAGTAAATAAAGATAAGCATTAAAACTCCCTAAAGCTGAAAAGAGGGGGTGAGTAAACGACTTTTATACAGTGTTACGACCTCCAACAAGTGGCTCGCGTTACTAATTTTGAGGTTTGACAATATGAAAATCAAAGTACAAGAAATGAAATACAGGATATCTTTAAACCACCAAGTAGGGGGTAGAGCTACCGCAATCTAGGGTTCGGATCAATGAAAAGATGCAATATAAAAAAGCAATAAATAATATAATCATTAAAATTTCCTGAAGCTGGAAAGAGGAAGTGAGTTAACGACTTCCGTGCAGTGTTACTACCTCCAATAGGTGGCTCGGTCTACTAATTCTGGGGTTTGACAATACGAAAATCAAAGTACAAGAAATGAAATACAAGAGATCTTTATACCACCAAGGAGGGGGTAGAGCCTACCGCAATTTGAGATTCAGATTGCAGAAAATTACAATAAATAAAGATAAGTATTAAAATTCCCTGAAGTCGGAAAGAGGGGGTGAGTTAACGACTTCTATACAGTGTGTGATCTTCAGTAGGTGGCTTGACTACTGGGGTTTGATAATGTAAAAATCAAAATAAAAGAGATGAAATACAATAGATCTTTACACAACTAAATAGGGAGCAGAGCCTACCGCAATTTGAGGTTCGGATCTTTTAAGTGAAAAATGTAGAAAATTGCCAATAAATAAAGATATGTAGATACGAAGACATATGAATATGACATGGCATAATCCGAAATTCAAATCAATCCATTTAGGCAATGAAATTCTTGAAGATTTTAATGGTTAAGATCGTTACATGATTTTACGGATTTGATTGCCGAATTTGGATCTCGTATCACCTTGTGGATCAAGATGCTGCTTGAGCCGACAGAGATGGACTCATGACTTGTATCGATTATTGGAGGAATTGGGATGGTAATACTTAATTTTAAACTTCCACCATTTTCAAGATTCACTTTTGGAACCTTACAAAAAAAAAAAAGATTCACTTTTGGAAGAGAACTCTCTCTCTCTCTCTTCTCTCTCTCTCTCTCTCTCTCTCTCTCTTGATTTTTTCTTTCTCTCTAATTTTTCTTCAATTTTCCAAAACCCTCTTGAACATCTAAAATTTTTCTCTCTAAAAAATTCCTTTTCAAGCTCCCTTCTTCCTCTTTTATAGCCCATTCATCTATCTCCTATTCTAATTTCTTCCCTAGTTCTTCTTTATCTTTATCTTTCCTTCTCTATTCTCATCTTATTTCTCCATTTTTTTTTCTCCATCCCTTTCTCCACTTCCCTTCTCCTATTCTACTAGAGAAGGGAAGATGGAGAAGAGGAGATGGAGAAAAAAAAATGGAGAAAATAAGATGAGAATAGAGAAGCGAAAGATAAAGATAAAGAAGAAACTAGGGAAGAAAATTAGAATAGGAGATAGATGAATGGGCTCTAAAAGAGGAAGAAGGGAGCTTGAAAAAGGGAATTTTTTAGAGAGAAAAATTTTAGATGTTAAGAGGGTTTGGAAAATTGAAGAAAAATTAGAGAGAAAGAAAAAATCAAAGAGAGAGAGAGGAGACCGAGAAACGAAGAGAGAGATGAGAGAGGAGAGAGGAGAGAGAGAGTTCTCTTCCAAAAGTGAATCTTGTTTTTTTTTGTAAGGTTCCAAAAGTGAATCTTGAAAATGGTGGAAGTTTAAAAATTAAAGTATTACCATCACCAATTTCCTCCAATAATCGATACAAGTCATGAGTCCATCTCTGTCGGCTCAAGCAGCAATCTTGATCCACAAGGTGATACGAGATCCAAAATTCGGCAATCAAATCCGTAAATAATGTAACGATCTAACCATTAAAATCTTCAAGAATTTCATTGCCTAAATGGATGATTTGAATTTCGATTATGCCATGTCATATTCATATGTCTCGTATCTACATATCTTTATTTATTGCAATTTTCTACAATTTTCACTTAAAAGATCCGAACCTCAAATTGCGGTAGGCTCTCGCTCCCTATTTAGTTGTGTAAAGATCTATTGTATTTCATCTCTTTTATTTTGATTTTACATTATAGAACCCCAGTAGTCAAGCCACCTACTGAAGATCACAACACTGTATAGAAGTCGGTAACTCACCCCCTCTTTCCGACTTCAGGAATTTTAATACTTTCTTTATTTATTGTAATTTTCTGCAATCTGAATCTAAATTGCCGGTAGGCTCTACCCCCTCCTTGGTGGTATAAAGATCTCTTGTATTCATTTCTTGTACTTTGATTTTCGTATTGTCAAACCCCAGAATTAGTAGACGAGCCACCTATTGGAGGTAGTAACATGCCACGGAAGTCGTTAACTCACTTCCTCTTTCCAGCTCAGGAAATTTTAATGATTATATTATTATTGCTTTTTATATTGACACTTTCATTGATCCGAACCCTAGATTGCGGTAGGCTCTACCCCCTACTTGGTGGTGTAAAGATATCCTGTATTTCATTTCTTGTACTTTGATTTTCATTTGTCAAACCTCAAAATTAGTAGACGAGCCATTGTTGGAGGTCGTAACACTGTATAAAACGTCGTTAACTCACCCCCTCTTTTCAGCTTTAGGGAGTTTTAATGCTTATCTTTATTTACTGCTTGTTATATTGCGTCTTTTCATTACATTATATTATTGAATTATGTGTGAAATCATAATTTCTTTAATGTTTTTGTGATATATCTGTCACTGAATACGTAGAATGTCGTATCCGTATGTCTATGTTCGCATGCTGTGTTTATATGTCATGTATTTTTTTTTGCCACATCATTTATGTCATGCTATTTGAATTTTTTAAATTTGCACTTAATTTATGCCATTGCATTTGAGAATAATTTTATACATTGCATATAGTATAACTTCATGCATTCATAAAAGAAAAATGAAAACCAACAAAAAAAGAAATATTTTGTATGGCGCAATGCTCCCTGAGCTTACTTGTTTCTTGATGTTCAAAAATTATTGTGCACCCGCCATGACAACCTTTGTTAGTACCCTAGGTTAAAATCGATCAATGCTGCCTTCTCAAATGATT
Source organism: Psidium friedrichsthalianum (assembly GCA_019149425.1). Classification (NCBI taxonomy): domain Eukaryota; kingdom Viridiplantae; phylum Streptophyta; class Magnoliopsida; order Myrtales; family Myrtaceae; genus Psidium; species Psidium friedrichsthalianum. The sequence continues at coordinate 13,152 of JAGVVM010009334.1, forward strand.
TTTCATGAAATAAAAAAATGGTACGAAACGGGTTAGAGTAATCTAGCGTAATCAAATCCTTGGACTTTGAATTTCTAGGTGTAGAAGCAATTTAGTTCTCCTGTTAATTTATTTAGGTTTCTAATTGACCTACCAAGAACACAATTAGTGGGGGACTCCAAATTGAATAAATTTTGCATGAAAAGAACCTAAGTTGCGATTCGGTTAGGACTTGGGAGGGTCCAAATTAGGTTAGTCAATTAACCTGATAATCCGTTAACTTGAAATTGCGCTCGTTTGAATATTTTAGGTCGCGACACAAACACATCCTAATAAATCATAACCAAAGCTGGACATGCACAACTAAGCAACACCAATAATTGAAAACACAAAACCATACAAGAGAACAGTCGACGATAATGGCATTAATATGCTTGAAGGATGTTCGTCATCTTCAACTTCAAGTCATTTGAGTATATAGTTAAAAAAACATAATTAGAAAATATTTAATCCGATCCAAATCCAATTCAATCTGCTCATCTTAGCACATCTAAAGAAAAAGAAAATTCCACCTCTAGTTATGGAAGTAATTAGTATCGGCAAAGTATTAGAGGGGAGGGTCTAGAAATAGAATGGGGTCACAGGGTATTCATAGATTCTATAAATTGCTTGTCGCGCGTAGGGACAAGATGAAAAGAAGAGGCTGCAATGAAAAACTTACAATTGACTATTCTAAGCAAGCCAGCACGTATCAATCGGGCATGATCCAGCTTGGATCATCCATTGCCTATGGTCCACGTCAAAAAACCAATAATTTGAAATGCCCAAGAAAAATTATTAAAGCTATTGCTAATTGCTGCTAATCCATGACAGAGCAAATCATTGTTGTCTTGGAGGATGTCCCTCTGCGAAACATCCGTGCATCAGCTTTTCTAGCGGACCATTTTTATGCGATTACTTGGTTTGTTGATTGAGTTTTTATAATGCAAAAGCGATACGAACAGTCTTTGAACCTTAGTTCAATATGTAATGTCGTTTCTTGGGCTTTTCAATTTATTCGATACGATCCCCAAACTATTGGTAAATGTTCAATGTAGTCTTTCGCTTTGCTCAAATGACAAATAAGACAATATATGCTGAGTTGCATTTTTAAAAATAATGAATCAATAAATCGGTTCCTTTATCCATTTACTTTCGAACAAGGAAAAGAAAATCCGACACCGAGATGTCTATAATTAGTGATGACGTGGACCATTATAAACCTGATTTGTGAGAATATGTTATGGGATAATCCACATGTGACCTTTTTCTTTCTATTGTTCAAACTTAAAGCTACGTGAGTAGATTTCGTTAACTTGAATTATTAAAAAGGACGGCATAAACATCTTCATATAATTTATAGGTTAAATTGAAAAATTACGAATTGTTTAGGGATCGCATGAATAAATTAAACGTTTATGAATCGCATTGCATATTGAGATAAAATTCTGAGAATATTTATGTCTTTTTTTTTTCCCTATTATATCTAAGTCCCCGGACCTCAAATTCACAAGCTGCATCTGCACACGTTTGACCAGAACAAAGACCGTCTTGAAATTATCATCCATGTGCAACCAAATTTCTACCAGGGTAGGTAGATAACTCGATGGGAACTGCCAAGAACCTGTCAAGTGCGAATGGACTGTAGTCATAATTCTGACAGTTTCTGATCAAATAATGTTCGCGAGGGACTTAGTTGAGGTTTGACAATACATAAGGAGGCAATAATGGACATAACCGACCGGGGCTCCGTTTATTTTACAAAAAATAAATGAGTTGAAAACAAAAAATTTTAAAAATGATTGCTTATATTATATATTTTCATCGTTCACGAAATCATTTAGGCATAAATTGTTATCGACAATAAAGACATGTTAAATTAACTAATTATTTTTCAAACGATAAAAGCGTTAATTTCGAGAGAAAATTTTTTCAAATTTATTTGTTTTCTGCTGAATAATGGTAGCCCTCGTTAGGATTGACTTGACTTTCACCTAGCATAGCTTGTCATATGCCCCAAGTTTCAACCTCAGTGTACTTAGCTTGGGGCTCAATCTCGGTTGAGAAAAAGCCAGCGTGATCGATTTGAATCTTTCCTTTCAAGAGGTGAGATTTCTTCAGGGTTGAATTTTTTTCGCTTAAGATTTGTCAGCAAAGATTTCAAATCTGAAGCAAAGAAATTTTCAATTACGATAATAATTTATGTCCAAAAAAATCCTTAAAATAATTACTTTTATCACTATAATAATAAATGAAAATATATATTTTCATTGTTCATAAAATTATTTAGACATAAATTGTTATTAATAATGAAAATACATTCAATTAATTGATTATTTTTTAAACGATTAAAGCGTTAATTTTTTAAAAAAATATTGTTTTAAATTGCTCGTTTTTTCGCGAAATAATGGTTGCCCTCTTTAGGGAAGGATTGACTTGCCTTTCCTGTAGCATAACTTGTTATATGCCCCAAGTTTCAACCGCAGCGTACTTAGCCTGGGGCCCAATCTCAGTTGAATAAAAAGCTACCGTGATCGATTTGAATCTTGCCTTTCAAGAGGTGAGATTTCTTCGAGGTTGAATGTTTCTTCGCTTAAGATTTGACAGCAACGATGTGCAAGTCGGAAGAAGATCAAGCATCGATTGTCTGATGTGAGGGTTGTCGGGAATATGAATTCACATCGATTATGTCGTTTATAAGGATAACGTTTGCGTTGAACAAATGTTAAATATCGAGCTTTTATGACATGGAAGCTCTCTTTCAACAACGTGGAGAATCGAACATGAGCGTCATGCATTTAACCTCTGCATGAATTCCTTTCTTCAGAGCTTAATAATCTGAATATTTGGAGTAACCCCTGATGCACTCAACTCATACGATCTCAAAGCTATAGATTTTTTTTTTGGGTTGAAAAAGGTACTTCATTCGTTAAGTGCCGTAGTTACAGCATAGATGTTCGATATCACAACATAAAAGATCTCAAAGGAGCTGAGGGGTCGGAAAACTTAATTAGAGGGTGGGTTATTCCTACGGGCAGCTTTGACGATCCAGTCGGCCATTTGATTTGGGTGGCTGAGATTGGTGATTAGCCTCATGAAATAGGCTTCTCGTGAACTCCAAATCTTGTTCAAACATGGCCTCCCAAAGCCCAAAACATGGAATCCCACCCAAGAAAGGCCCAGCCCACCCCCAAAAAGGAAGTCGAGAAGGAAAAGGATAATCTTCAGCTCTATCCTCTTGCTCTCCATAGCTCTCTGCATCCGTAACCTTGTCTCAACAGAAATCTTGGAAGGTCAGCCCTCTCTCCCTCTTATCAGCATTAAGATTTTTAAACACAGTGAGAATGGTGTGCATTTAAAGTTGACATATCTTGCTGTTGAGCTCTTTCACCTCACACGATTCAGCCAAGTAGCTTCTCTCTGAGTATGATGCAAAATATGCAGAGCATTTGCTGCTCTGTACTTGCTTTAAAAGATCCAATTTTTAACTCAATTGATAAGAATTTCGCTTCGCTGTCGTGATTAATTCATACATCTGTGGCTGGTGGTGCAGACTGCAGACTAGTGGAGGAGTGAATTGGGGGGAGAGAGAGAGAGAGAGATGGAAAACATAACAGCAAGTGAGATTGCAGGTTTTGGGTGGGCACTCTGCTTCTGTGTGCCACAATTGCTGCTCCAAGAGTTGACTCTTTCATTTCTGCTTCACAGAGGAGGTTTCTGCTTTGCCCTTTTTCTGGTTTACTTCAGATGCCGTCATATGCTGTTGGGTTATGCTTCTGTTATGAAATTGGTTTTGCGGGTGGTTTCAGGCAAGTTTTTACAGAGAAACTAGGAAAAGATTCTTGTTCAATTAGGAAGCTATCAAATATCTAGAGTCTTTTTGCATAGTATTTGGATTTTCCATGAACTATTTTTGTGGTCTTTCTTCGTGCTCTTTATGTTAGGACGAGCTGACCGTAATCCGCAAAGGTTCATTCCTATAATTATCGGATTTGACTTTAGTCAGTTCATCTGCCATCTGCTGATTAGGTGTAGAGAAATCGTTTGCATTCACTCACCTATAAAGTCTGAAGTTTGGGCCAGAAATGATGAAATCACAATGGCACGTCAATTCTATTTCTAGAGCACAACAATCCTTTGTTCTTACACTAGGATGCTTCATCTAAGCATTCTGATAAAAAAAAACCTGCCTATGTCTTGTCTTGTGCAGCTCCCTCGGTATGTGCAGGAAATGCGGCGATTTGAAGATCATAGCATGCTCGACGTGCCGTGGAGTTGGATCAATCAAGGAAGGTGGGCTTATCAGATTCAGGTTAGTGGATGATTTATATCAATTGCTTGGCAGCAACGAGCCGGGGGTGAAAACCATACCGTGCATGAAGTGCCGAGCGAAAGGTCATTTTCGTTGCCCAAATTGCTCAAAAGCACAGTAATCGAAGTCCGGTTTTTCCTTTGGCTTAAGTTAGAGGACAAATTATTCAGGGGCTGCGCAAATTGATCGCGCACCCCCTTTTCTGTAACATAGAGCGGTATTTGTTTGGATTTGTCACAGCGGAAGACCCAAAAAATGGATCTTTTTGTAGGGGATGGACAGTTTCTCTGCCAGTTCCATGTACCGATAGAGATGAGCACTTGCAGAAACGAATGTTATTGAAGACAGAATCAAATTCAAGGACTTGTCGCGTTTCGTAAACGAAACAGCTTGACTGAGTTTCGGAAGTCACAAAAGTCCAAACAGGAAAGGGATGGAACTCTATTCATGTGTAGGGCACTTCCTGCAGCTGCCTCACCTTAGCGTAGAGGTGTCAAATGGGTGGGTCGGGTCGGATTTAGGTCGGGTCGAATATGGTCCGACCCATATTGACCCGCCTAACCCATTTTGACCCATATTCAATGACCCATACCGACCCAACCGACAACCAACCCATACCCGACCTGACCCATTTTGACCCATATTGCCAAATCACACTAATATTTAAGAAAAATTATATAACTAATTTAACCTATTTTATTTTGCTTTTATTTTTTCTTTCATTTTCTCCAGCCACGGCAAGCGGCGGCGGTCGACGGCGATGGGTCGTCATTGATGGTTGCTGCCGTCCGGACATGGTCGTGGGTCAACCGCTGGCGCCGGTCGCCGCGGCCGGCCTGCGGTGGCCTCGGCCGGTCGCCGTGGCCGGCCTGCGGTGGCCTCGGCCCGGTCGCCGCGGCGGCCGGCGGTGGCCGAGGCCGGTCGCGGCGGCGGCCGGCCGGAGGTGGCCGAGGCCGGTCGCCGCGGCCGGCCGGCGGTGGCCGAGGCCGGTCGCGGAGGGCCGGCCGGCTGGTGCGGCCGGAGAGGCCGGTCGCCGCGGCCGGTCCGGCGGTGGCCCGAGGCCGGTCGCCGCCGCCGGGCCGGAGGTGGGCTCGGCAGGTCGGATGAGGCCGGCCGGAGGTGGCCTCGGCCGGTCGACTCGGCCGGACGGAGGTGGCCCTCGGCCTGGTTCTCCGCGGCCGGCCGGAGGTGGCCTCGGCCGGTCGACCTGAGCCGGCCGTCGGTGGCCTCGGCCGGTCTCCGCGGCCGGCGGAGGTCGCCGAGGCCGGGTGGCCGAGGCAGGCAGGGAGCGTGGCCGAGTCGCGGCCGGCGGTCTGGCGGAGGGCCGGTTTGCGCCGCGCCGGCCGGCGGCGGTGGC
>JAGVVM010009335.1:0-15076 GCA_019149425.1 Psidium friedrichsthalianum
TGTGTTGTTGTTTTATTGGAGTGTATATGGTGGTGAGTTTGGTGTGTGTTGGAAATTAGATTAGTTGAAGGTGAGTATTAGGTTTGAGTGTAGAGATGGTTAGTATTGGATTAATTAGTTTATATGTGAATAGAGATCGGAGTAGTGTTCAAGAAAGAAGGAGGTTTAGAGGGGAGGTTGTTATGACAGTAGTGTAGATTAGTGGCAGAATTTTTTAAAAAATTATGGTACAAATTGTTGTTGGATTAATGATGAAAATGGTGGATAGGGTTTAGTGGCTGTCTAGTTAGTGTGTGTGTGTGTGAAGGTTAGATTAAAACCGAAACGAGGTCTTTTTTATAGGTCTATTTTTTTGGGTTTTTGAAGAAACAAAGGAACCTGCATTTTTAGCAAAATTTTTCTACAAAAATTACGTTCATTTACTCAACTGGTCACCCTAGCAATGAGCAAGTTTTTGCTTGGGAATTTGTGTGAGAACCTATGTGTATGATCAAAATTCGATGATTGAACAGGTATTTTTAAAATAAATAAAGTATGTTAAGAAAAGAATTACACAAACGACTATAAAGGTAAAATGCGGAAAACGTGACGTGATATTTTTTAAAATCATTTTGATCTCAAGAACACGTGAGAAAATTTACGAAAGAAAATGATGCTCTCAAAGTTTAACTATTGCTCTGTGTGATACCACCAAAACCAGCACAATTGGTTATTGATTTGATGATGACCCGGTTGAAATGAAAAAGGTTGTCCTCGATGGCAATCATTTCGTGTTGTTCATCTGTCGTCTAATCAAAAGGAGACAGAGGTCAAGTAAAAGGGCCCACATGGGTGTTCCATCACAATAGGAGTAGTAGAAATTCTTCCATGACCCCAAAATCTATTATAAAATGCCCGTTCAATCATAAATTTTTTTAACTTTGTCAATTTTACCTTAAATTTTTATCCGAAATTCTAACGTAATCCTTCCGATCAATTTTCATAAGATTTGTTGACGTATTTTGTGCATATGGGATGACTGGCGATGACCAAACTACGACGTCAACTATTCTTTATAAAAACTGAATGAAACTACTATATTGAAATATCGTACAAATTTAGAATTAAATTAGTAAAATTTTAAAAAGTTTTAGGACTGATTTGTATCCTTAATAAGTTTATCATTGATTGGTAATGTTTCCTAAATCAACCACTAGGTGGAAAATTATCAAAACAATCCTAAACCTATTACAACTGTGATAATTCAGTTTTAAACTTTAATTTTTATCAATTGAGCCTAAAATTTTTATATTTGTACTAATTCAATCCTTTGGTTAGCCGCCGCTGACATGACCACTTTTTAATAACATTTTGATTTGATAATGTTATTTTTTTTCCTTCCTTCTTTTGCTATCTATTTGTGGCCGATGAGGGTCGCTAGAGCTCACTAGCCACTAAGTGAGGAGCGTGAGGCTGCCTTTGCTCACTGTCGGCGAGGCCATGGCGAGGCTACCCTTGCCGGCCACAAATAGAAAGCAAAGGAAGGAAGAAAAAAAGAAAATAAAAATAATTAAAATAATTCAAAAAACAAATAAAAATTAAAAATTTAGTAAAATATTATTGAAAGTTATCACGTTAGCATTGGTCAGTCAAATGGATTGAATTGGCATAACTGTAAAAATTTTAGGACTCAATTGGCAAAAAAAATTAAAACTGAATTGGCACAATTTATAATAGATTTATGACTATTTCGGTAACTATCCCTAGGTGTTCTCCTCGCTGGGAAGGGAGTTTGCCCCTCTTTTTGTGATCTTAGGTTCAAACTTTGTCTAGAGCGCTCCATGAGTAAATGTACCCGATTGATGCAAATCCTTATTAATTTGGTAACCATAGTGTCTAAGAATATCACAGTTAATTTAGGGTCACCGAATTTAAGGGTTATCTTCTAATCATTCCTCTTGATATCTCATATGTTTATTATCTATTGTCAAATTAACTAATCTTAAACTGATTTAATTGCACATACACGTCTTTGATTTATTTTATATGATCGTAGTCTCTTCTCTAATCTAATCGGGACACATGCTACACATGCACATGTCAACAAATTATAAAGTTGAGTTTCCTATTTTTTTCTTATAAGATAAGATAAGATAGCCACTTTGAACTCATGGTGCCTAATGCTGATAGGTTACAAGTTAACAAAACAACGTTACAATAGAAGGAAATTCCAACTTTCATAGGACAATGGTAGCTTTTGACCAAATAAAAAATAAAAATAGAACAATAATAGCTAGGGTCACGCTTTTTTCAATCGTCGTTATCAAATAGCTTCAAAACGTTCTGACACATGGAAGATCCTTCTTGAGTAAGGCAAAGAGAACCCCATCAGTGATCATTACATGTTTAAAATCGATTAAAAAAAAGATGGATCATTGTAGGTTGCACCCTTCAAGACGTTTTGACATATGGAAGATCCTTGTCGAGCAAGGCAAAGGGAACCCCATGCTCTCTTAGATGCGGAGATTACTAGGTTTTGGGCTAAATTGCCATTGATTAGGAAACTGTTGTGGTTACATCCGGAGATTGAGCTCTTGTCGTGGATGGACAGTATTGCTATGGCGTTTGAGGTTCCATGGGAGAGGTATAAGGGCTCTAACATCGTGATGCATGGTTAGAATGGGAAGGTGGATGATCAAAAGAACTGGATTGGGTTGAATATTAGTAGCTTCTTGCTTAGGAATTATCTGTGGTCATTGGATATTCTTGCTTCCCATTGCTCTCCTTGATGAAGTTCTGAACCGTCCTCACCAAGCAAATCGAGCTTGGCTCGAGCTCGGCTCGAGCTCAGCCGCTCCACCTGGCCTCTTCCATCCTTGCTTTACTAGGGAGAAGCTTGATTGTCGGTTGCCTTATCCAACGACCAAAATTTTCGGGACACCTAGGAATTGTTGGTGGAACAAGCAAAAGAGAGAACAGAGAGAGAAGAAGAAAAAGAAACAATCGAATAATTTAATTGAAAGAACCAAATAATTTAATTGAAATCATCGCTTGAAAGTGGGGACCCATATGGACAATATGGTCAAAACACGGTAACATAAAGTGTATTAGCATGGGAGGGAGTGAAAAAAGCGTAGCTCTAACAGCTATTATAATGTCAAGTATCTAATAGAGAGAAATTGGGTGCATTAGTCATTTTGCCATATTACCCAGCCTCAAATATACTTGATGCTAAAAGTGCATTGCAAAACACCAAATTTGTTGGACCCACTTCACATGGAAACATTTTATGTGAAAAGTATTATTCACCAAATCTTTCATTTCAACTTCTAGTCAAGTTGTCTACAAAATTAAGTCAACTATTCTCATGAAAGCTTTATGTCGTATTTAAAAAGTTTGAGAACTTCTATTTATTATTATTATTATTATGATACACATGCGAGTTGTACTAAAAAAAATTATACATTGAAGAATTAAAATGGTGTAAATCAGTTAATATATCATGATTGATTCACAACTCATTAACTTAAACCTTTTGGTGAAAATGAATCTTATTAAATATGTTAATGAGTTTAGATTTGAACTCTCTTGACGGTCAACTTCTGCTTGCACTCCCGATAAATAACATCGGTTGCACTGCCTGGCATCGGAGCCGACCGTAGATAGACGCTGTAGTATTAGTTAATTGGCCGAAAATGACGTTTTGGAAATGCGGATCAAAAGTGATTTTACATCAACTTTAAGTGTGGGGAAAGATTCGCATCATACCCGTCGCTGCCGCCCATACATCGCATTCACATTCCTCGGTACGCGACGTTCTTTTATTTCAACGTAGTCCCCTGTCTTCATCCGCGTCCTCATCTCGGTCTCTCTCGCTCGGAGCTTCCTGGAACTTTGATCCCCCAAATACATAATGTTAGGTTGGAGTACGCCATGTATTGATTTGTTTATGAATAGCAATAAATTTCGGGATCTTGATTGAAATCACTAATATTATAGTATAATTCTACTCGATACTCGAGAACCGATCCTAACCCAAAGGATGGGACCCGCTTTGGTTTGTGCCCCAGACCCTCTTTCTTTCTCAAACTTTTCGACGATCTTTCTTGCATCGTACTGAGCTCGACGTGAGCTTTGCTTCGCAGAAATCCCAGGAAAGAAAGAAAGAGAGAAAGAAACGATACACCGAGCTCAAGACTCGAAAGAAGAAGAGTCCTGCCCGAGGAAAGTCTCTCTGTGTGAAGAATCATGAAGATGGGAGAGACTGCGAATCACAACCACGGCCCCCCGCCGGCACATGGGGCGCCGCCGCCTCAGCCACCGCCGCCGAACCTCGCTCTTTCTAGAGGACCCACTTGGGCTCCGAACGAACAGCTCCAGCAACTCCACTTCTGCATCCACTCTAACCCCCGATGGTGTCAGTAACTGTCACTTGATCTCTCTCTCTCTCTCTCTCTCTCTCTCTCTCTCTCTCTCTCTCTCTCTCCGTTTTTCTATTTTATGAATTCATTATTTGTGCTTCGAAAGTCTATTTGAATCTGGGAATGCTTAGAATCAAGAGGGTAAAGCTATTTTATCAGCAAGGCGCATGCTTTTTGGTATTTTTATATACTCCTCTAACTCACCTGGGGTAAGTATCTTTGGTGGGCAAGATTCGTATTTTGTGCCTTTTGTTCATTTCGATCAGAATCTACTTTTTTTCCTATTCATTTGGTTCTCTTTTTCATGTGTAAATTATATGAATTTCTTCTCCTATTTCCGTCGTTGCTGAAGATCTTATTAGTCCTCGGATTCCTTAAGATTCTGATTGAAGCTTTCTAAACGGAGACATCAACTTAGGCTTCGTAAAAATTATTGCTGTGAGGGTTGAGTCTGTGAACTGATGTTGAAGAAAACATGCACCGATGAGTGTGTTGTATTTTTCACTCAATCCTCACACACTCTCATTCACTGTTCTGCAGAGACGTTGCAGAGCACACTCACACTCACACTCAAACTGATTTGTTCGAGAAAAATAGAGAGTGCACAGGAGAATTGGGGCAACACACCAAAAAACTGATACTTCATTCAATATTAAATACAAAGCATAAAAATAACTGACCACTAACTCCACTTCCTTAAAATTAGGAAACAACTTAACAGAAAATAGAAACAGTCTAACTTGCCTATGAGGCAACCTATGACTCCGACCCTAAGAAGCTGAACAAGCATAAACATAAGACATAAAAAAACATAAAACATCAGGTCCTAATACATCATCTAACAGAGTGTTCTTGAACTACTTTTACAGATGAAGCGGTTGTACTAGCATTTCAGCACTATATCGTGATGCTTGGAACTATTGTTATGATTGCCAACACTCTTGTGCCTCGTATGGGTGGGGACCATGTAAGCTCATCCGTATATATTATTTGATGAGGCACAATTTGACTCAGCAGAACATGTTGTGATTTATTCTTGCAATCTGCAAACAGGGTGATAAGGCGCGGGTGATTCAGGCGCTGCTTTTTATGACAGGAATCAATACTCTGCTTCAGACCCTTCTCGGGACAAGGCTACCTACTGTTATGGGAGCATCACTTGCTTTTTACCTGCCGGTGTTATCGATTATAAATGACACTTTGGACAAAAACTTCAATTCAGAGCATGATGTACGTACCAAACAAAGAAAATTCAGCAAAAGATTTGATTTGGTTATATGTTGGATTTAAAACATTTGTTTGATGATGTTGACCATCAGCCTTTGGAGATAGTATGTGTTCTTTGGAGCATAGAAAAAAGCATGGACAAAATCAGGAGAAGTTTAGTTATAAGTCTAACTTGTATGTAAAGAACGATAGTTAAAAGTAGCTGATATTCATGCAAGTTCAATAGAAAAGCATGACAGAGATTAGAAGGTCACTTTCAACATGATTGAGATAATTGAATCACCATGGCCTCCAAAGCCAGCTCCTTAGAAATGCTTCTTGGGAGGACCATATTCTGTCATTGCATATTTTATTTCCCCTGTATTTTGGTGCTTCATTGGACTAAGTGCTGCATTGCTGATGTACTATGCTTCTTATGATACTTTCTTTTTTCCTCTTGGGTATCACACTCTTGTACCATAGAGCAGTGTCCCAACTCCTTGCAATCAGACCTTCAGATGATAAATTTGTGGTGTGCTTGCAGAGGTTTCTGTACACAATGAGGACCATTCAAGGGTCTCTTATTGTTTCTTCTTTTGTGAACATTATCCTTGGGTATAGCCAGGCATGGGGAAACTTCACCAGGTTAGTTCTATTTTTCCTGTTCAATGTATCGTGTAACTCACGTTCTTCAGGAGAATCTAGGTGTAAATTGTTTTATTTGTCTTTAATCTGATAAGTTTATGTTATCTGTGTATACTAATAATTAAAACTCAAATCCAGGTTCTTTAGTCCTGTTATAATTGTGCCGGTGGTTTCTGTGGTGGGTCTTGGTTTGTTCATGAGGGGCTTCCCATTGGTAAGTTTCCCTACTGGAAGTTAACACTTTATTGGCTGCAGCAAATGTTAAATGCCTTAGAAAACCTGCTTGCATCTAAGGCCATTAGTGGTCGAACAAAGATCCTAGCAAAGCTGCTTTATAGTATAGGACAAAGATTAGTTGCTCCATAAGCTCTTTATTCTTTGCTTACATAGCAAATGGACTCTGAATAGATTGAACCATCCATTCTAGCATGCCATTCAAAGCTCTTATGTAGTATAGTGATGGCTTGTGCATTTTTGCTGATGTAATCTTCCCTTTCAGCTGGCTAATTGTGTCGAGATTGGCCTGCCGATGCTAATTCTTCTCATCATATCTCAGCAGGTATAATAGAATAGCGCAATTGGAAGTGGTATCATTGAAACTATTTTGTTCTTTATACAAAAATGGGGTTCTATTTCTACTGCAGTATCTGAAGCGAATCCTGCATGGGGCCCATTCTGTGCTGGAGAGATATGCTTTGCTCTTATGCATTGGTATAATCTGGGCATTTGCCGCCATCCTCACTGTGGCTGGAACTTACAACAATGTTGGAGAGCAGACGAAAACAAGTTGCCGTATAGATCGCTCCTATCTTTTGTCATCTGCTCCTTGTATGTTCCTATAAAAGAGACCTCTAGTGGCAATTATTTTTATCCTCCTGTTACTTTTCCCTAAAACTTTTTCTTGAGAAAACGAGTTTGGTTTCTGATGCAGGATTAAGATTCCTTACCCATTTCAGTGGGGTACTCCCGTATTTAGAGCAAGCCATGTCTTTGGGATGATGGGTGCGGCACTTGTTTCCTCTGCGAGAGGTTGTTTGCATAAAGTCGTTTAAGAATATGTCCGCATTTATAAGTGCTTCACTTATTGATATGTTTGGTGAACTCCAATGCAGTCGACAGGTACATTTTTTGCGGCAGCCCGACTTGCCGTGCGACCCTCCGCCAGCACATGTGCTCAGTCGGAGTATAGGCCTACATGTAGAGTCGCAGATTTGCTTTTATTTGCTGTGTTATTGTCCAATCTCTGCAGGGAGAAAACTATTGGTGTTATTGAACTTGATGTGATCATCCGTATGCAGGGTATTGGGATGCTGCTTGAAGGGATATTTGGTTCTGTTGTGGGTACAACGCATCAGTGTATGGAACCTCCCTGCTTTGACTATTTATTGTGCAGTTATTCAGCCTTGAGGGGGATAAAGGCTTACTGAGTCGTTATTATTATTATTTTTTCTCAAGTGATACTCACAAATTCAAGATTCACTTCTTTTATTCCTATAATAGATCTAGCATATGTAGGTTGACAAACTCGGTACCATAATGTACTGTATTATCTTTACTGATTTTTGGGCTTATATTCATATGATAGTTAGAAGATGGACCTCACATATTTGTTTTGCAATTATGATTGCAGAGAAAACGTTGGCCTCCTTGGACTGACTCGCATAGGGAGCAGAAGAGTGATTCAAATATCAACTGGTTTCATGATCTTTTTCTCCATATTTGGTATGTAATTTGACTCGGGTATGGTATTAATGACCATCATATGATGTGGCATTTGACTGTGTTGCCTTGCCTGGCAGGGAAATTCGGTGCCTTTTTTGCGTCTATTCCCTCTACCAATATTGGCGCCATCTATTGTGTCTTATTAGGAATTGTTGGTATGTTCACTTTCAATTCAAGTATTTCCATTTTTCTTCCTTGTTTTTATCAATGAATCATAGACTAAAAAGTCCCTTCTTTTGTAGTTGCCGTAGGGATCTCATTCACACAGTTTGCGAATGCTAACTCTATGCGAAACACTATGTTTTGGGCATCACGTTCTTCCTTGCGATTTCAATAGCCGAGTATTTTGTCCTGCACACCTCTCCAAATGGTGATGGACCTGTTAAAACTCAAGGTGGATGGGTAAGTTTGTACAAATGGCTTCCTCCCTGTCCTAATTTGCTTGTTGCTTCATTGTCTCGTCAGTCATTCAATTAGTTTGCACTGCGGGTAGGTGATAGGTTATACACACACATATATGTATATATGGGCGTGATATCACTTTATGTGATGCATGCAGTTCAACGATATTTTGAATACCATCTTCTCTTCATCTCCGACCGTGGCGATGATAGTCGGAGTGCTGTTGGACAATACACTCGAGGCGAAACACACGGCGAGCGAGAGAGGAGTCCCTTGGTGGGCCCCCTTCCAGCACAGGAAAGGGGATGTCCGAAACGAGGAGTTCTACAGCTACCCTCTCAGGATACACGAGTTATTCCCACCAGGTTTCTTTGAGGGTTCTTCAGTTTCCTTGTACATTTTGCATAGATCCCCAAAAATGTTGTGCTTGTAACATTGTTGAATGGTGGAATGACTCGTGTGCTAATTTAGTTTTAGCTGAATGTTTTCTCCTCCTCACAACGTTAAACGGCAACTGACGGAGGAAACAGAGAAGGGTATGGTCTTTTCATACTGATCCGAGAAAAGATCGAAACTGATCTTCAGAATATGAATGAAGTTTTTGTGTTCGTGCTTAAACAGCTAGAGCTCTCCCGGCGGTCTTTCGCTTTTGGTAGGCAGGTGATGTCTGTCGACTCTTCTGGGGTTTATAAAGCTTTTTGTGTTCTTTTCTTCATCTATTGCGGATTGTCTCATCCACTTGACTCGTGCGGTATGAGTATACACAGGTGTCTTCTCTTGTATAAAGGAAGCAAATGTGGCATGCAATGCATGGTGCAGATTTCCGACCGCAGCTCGTCCTAGCTCCTTGCAATTTTCGTAACTTACGACATAATATATCGTATTACACGACTGATGATCGAAAGGTAGGATTCGCTCTTCTTCCTGTTAAGGCGTGATAACAACATGCGGCATGAAATGGAACCGGAATCTCTATACGGTCGTCCGGTCCGGTCACTGATTCTTCTGTCGCTGCAAGCCCTCTCAAAGATTACACCGTGCTTCCTTCCTCATGGACTCTAGCAGTTGCACCATGCCATGCCACTAGTGAAACGACCACCCGCCTCACCGGAGCACAAGGATGCTAACACATCGACCAGTGGACAAACGACGGTTCGATTGCCCGCCTGTTGATTTGTGTGGCCACTGTGGTCGGTGTGCTAAAATTAATTGACCAATTTCTTTAGAAATTACCAATCAATCTTCTCTAATTATCTTTGAAAGTCAAATTTGCATTATAAATTTCTTATTTGTGTTAGTTACAAATATTCATTTTTTGAAGGATTTTATCCACTCCTATCACTAATTAAAAAATATATATACTTCTTTTTGTCATTTTCAACCTTTTGTTTACCTTTCTTACCGGGAGGAAAATCCCAAATAATAGCATGATGTGAGATATTTTTTCAAAGAGGGTCAAAAGTATATTTTATCTCAAATAAGTAATTGAAGTGACTAGATAATCTTAACTTCTCAAATAAGGGCCCGAGCTCTCTATCCAACCAAATGTTTGGTCGGCAAGCATGTGCCTCTCACATGCCAGGCAATTTTTTTTTTTTTTTTTTGCTTTTTATTTCATCTTTTCTCTGTTCGTCGTTCTTTTTTCTAAAATCTCCGCTTCCGTTGCTGGTCCTGGTCAGCCCTCCGTCGCCGGTCCTGGTCAGCCCTCCGTCGCCTTGAGCCTCCAAGTCGCCATCCTCAATATGGTTGAGAGCGAATCACTCACGTGTCGAATCAGCAAGTGTGATGAAGAAGGAGCAATCGTGAGTGCTTTTTTGTTTCTTCTTCTCGATTTGAAGATTTTGTCTTGTTGCGTTGAAGATGAGAAGTGAAACAGATCGGTTCTCGTTCCTTCTCGCTCAACGTCCATTGAATAGTTCTTTCTTCAAGTTCATCGTTTCTATGAAACCTTCCATTCTGTTGTCGGTCCTGTTCAACCCTTCACCGCCCTATGACACCAAGTTGTTGTCCTCTTCTCCACCGTCGCTGACAACGCCCTAAGCAGTCTTCTTCTCAGTTTGAAGATTTCTTCTTGCCTTGAAGATGATAATTTGTGGTAACACTACTAACTCTTTTAAAAGCTTAAATATTCAAATATTCAATCATGGCTTAAGCTTGAACAATGAAAATGAGTAATGGGTAAGCAAATAAAGAGCTTTAAAAGATTTGGAACCATCAACTGTCTTAGTTGAAGAACGTGATTTAATATCGAATACTATAATATGTGATACGGATCAATTTTGATTGATCTTTTAGTGAATTTCGCGATCGTAATCAATATCCTCAAAATAATTGTTTCTTCTTATTAGTTTCTTGATATATCTCTCTAGGAAGATGATGACTCTAGACAAATACATCCTTGATCATGGTTTGAAAAGTGGTGTGTGAGAAGTATATGTTTGCAGGCTGGTGAGCTCAAGCTCTTATTTGAAAATTTCCCCTTTTTATTGGTAGCTTCAAGTTACCAACTATTATATAAATATCGCCAACATATATTCATCTCACTTACCAAATTTCTCTCATTAAATTATCAACTAATTGTAGATTATTAATTCTCATTTGAGTTCACCAACAGTTAATTGTTTTACCTCAAATTTGTTTCACCCATTAACCACCCCTATGGAAAAAGTTGGGTTTAAAAAACAAACAAATGTTGATAATTTCACAGGGGGTTGGTAATGTTGGGGTGTGGTTCATATTCTCTTTAGATAGCAAAGCACGTGGGTCTTAACAGAAGTTGTTATGGAGATAGTGTCTTAAAACAAAACGTGTAAATGTTATGAGTTAGCTATCAATGGTGAATAAGGCATCGTACATAGAGGTGTTCACAAGTTAGAGGTACCTAAGTAGAAACTGAACAGGCCTAAAATGGGAAGTTCGGTAAAGCTTGGAGAGACCTTGGATAAGTGAACATCGAGGTAATGCCGTGATTGCCAATACGCTTGGAGGGACTAAAAGATGAAACCTCAAGTGAAGTTCACATTATCACAGATATCATTAGACAATTGATACCTTCATACTCTATGCCAAAGCTGAATATCATCAGATTCAAAATTCTATTTTGACTAAGTATTCAAACTCTATGCCTTTTTTTTTTGGTGGAAATGCTAAAAAGTTGAATATCATTAGATTTAGAAATCTGCTTCTGACCGAGTATTTGAACTCAGGCAGTATCATCAGATTCAGAAGTTTACTTTCACGCTCAAACTCTACTGCCAATTAGTGATATGGCTTAGATTTCCATTATAAAAAGAGATGATTGATCCTCAATCTCAAAGATAGTTCTGCGATGCAAATATTTACGCAAGACTTCTTAATTGATTAGTAGTCATTCTAAAGACAAGCTTCTTTGCTCAGATGAAAAATTCTACTTATGGAAACCCAAGATTTATTGCATGGGCAACCAAATCGATAGAGATTCTAATTTTATCATTCAACGGCTACTCAATCTTCTTTGTACGATTTCATCCAACAGGTTGATTAGAGAGTGATTCTCAGGATATTTCAAACGTCAGATTGGAAGTGGAGGGCATAAAAAGAGAACATGGTGTTGGAGAAAGTAGAAAGATTAGAATCAGAAATTCCAAAGTTCAAGAGAGCTTCATACTTGTCCGCTATGCACATCGAATTGTATTCATTGAGAGGCATTGACGGTGCGATTATGTGTGAGATAGTGAGACCTATCGGACTTATGTATCACCACTCTATTGTGTCATCTCTTATCGAATGATTAATGAAATCCAACAAGTATGCCGTCAGTGTGGGATAATGGAAATAAGCTTGCCCAAAGTCGAACCACAATAATTTTTTGTATAATTTCCTCTATCTCTCAACTCTTATTTATTGCATTTGATAGTATTTTGCACACCAATGAATCTAATTATTGTACAATCTCTCTTCAGATTCTAACTTCACATGATATTAATGCTAACTGTTTTAATTACATGTTATTTTGTCAAGATTTCTTAAAATCATCTATTCACTTCCCCTAGGTGATTGGGCTAACAACCTCAGAAGCCGATTTGAATCCGTCTTCAATGAACGCAAGCAGGGAAAAGAGGGGTTTGGGGAGGTCGTGCTTTGGATTTGTCCATGGAATTCCTCTCGATAAAACTCATTGTATGAAACTCGAAGAGCACACGGGTTCCTAGTCTTCTCTCACACCTTGTTGTGAATATTCGAGCGATAGGGTCAATTATTTGTTGATGAAGATGGGATTCAGTAACGCTTTTCGAGCATTCGTCCTCGTGCTCTCTGCCGCGATGGCAGCCGAGGCTAGAACTAGGGGTGAGCGGTTCCAGTTTCGTACAGGTTCTACTGGAACTTGGAACCTGAAACCTACCCGTCTATGCAGGTTCCTCATTTTGTGAACCTGGAACCTACCCTGCATATCTTGGAACCTAGAACCTACCCAGTCACAGGTTCCAGGGTCGGTTCCAGGTTCTACCCAGGTTCCACCCAGGTTCCACATGTATTCTTAATTAAGCGATTACAGTGAATAATCACATTTAATAACCATTACCTACTGCTAAAATTCATGACCACAACTCATATTTAGAGACGAAAAATATGAAACATTAACAAAGTAAAAGTCTTAATGATAAAGTGGTTCCGTATTACACACTCAGCATTGGATATTATGGAATACCGCAGGATGACACAAAGACATATACCAAGAAAAAAAATATAAAAACCTTTCTCAAGGGTCCAAGTTCGGTTCCAGATTCCACCTACCTAGAACCTGGAACCTACCCGTTAAAACAGGTTCCCTAATTTTTGGAACCTGAAACCTACCCTCCATACCTTAGAACCTGGAACGATCGGTTCCATCGGTCCGGTTCTTCAGGTTCCAGGTTCTACCCTGGAACCATGCTCACCCCTAGCCAGAACCATTGTCGCCGGAGGATCCGAAAACTGGCGTCCCGGTTTCAACTGCCCTGACTGGGTTCTCAAGAACTTAAGAAAGTAGAATGAGTTAAATAGGTTCTTCATAAGATATGAATAGTCGAACTTATTTCATTGTTTAAGCTTCATTCACGATGACGTATCTACATCCATTGTTCGAGTACGCGGTACTCCACGATGTTTACCTGCGTCCAAACCTGTGGAGCTTATAAAGTGCGACTTCAAGGACGCGAAGCTCGTTCCGAGCACCAAGACGGTGTCGGCGATGGTGACGGCGTTGAAGTGGATCTAAGCGGGAGGAGACTCTACTACTTTTCTTCGTCCAATGGCGACGAATGCAGTGCCGGGACGACAAAGTTCTTCGTCATGCCCATACGTGGTCTGCGGGGTTGATCGATGATATTGAAGGAGTAGACTATTTCCTTTGGTTCGGTGTGTTTCAGATTGCTTTGTTAAGACTGATAATGAATAAGGTCTAATTCCCTGCCATAGCTAGAAAATCGACGACGATAATGGGGAACAAAGTGAAGGAATTAAAGCGAATTAATTTCTTCTTTCTGTGATTAATTGTTCCTTGTGTGAACGCAGCATCTGTTGTTTAAGTATTTGTTGTATGGCGTTGCCATGGTTGTCTTAGTAAGCCAATAATATCATTATGTCCTTCTCTCTTCCATCAAGCAATTATTTATTAATTTTCCTCTTTAGAACAAGAAATCGATCAGTTTGAACTTTCATTAGGTTGTCCATTGTTATTAATAAGCACATCAAAACAACACAATGCGATAACTGTCCAAAAAGTCATATACCTATTATACGATAGCCAATTCAGTCATAAAATAAGCATATGAAAACAACCTACTAGGGATAATTGTCAAAAAAATCTTAAACCTACTCTACGGCAACCAATTCAGTCCTAAACTTTTAATTATGTCATTTAGTCACAAACTTTTTGACTATTTGCTATAGTCTTAAACACTTTTTTGTGTGTCAATTTAGTCTTAAACCTCTTGAATATTTTTCAATTAGTTCTAAGCCTATTATTTGAATATTTGGCTCGTATGACTATAATTAGTAAATCGTTAAAATGTTTGGGACTAATTGACAAATCATTAAAAATTTCATGACTAAATTAGCATAATTGAAAGGTTTAGAATTGAATTGGCCGCCGTACAATAAGTTTAGGACCTTTTTAATAATTTTTCCTCCCTTTTTACGTAGTTAGTAGTCGCACTTTATTATGAGGAGTGACAGAGGCAGGCCTCTAGTGTGAATTATCGATAACTGATTCGATACATCCATATGCTTACTAGAATGAAATGTTAGCTACATACCAATCGAACCAAGATGCAGTGACCAATTAAGAAACCAACCAAAGTTGCATGATCTAATCGACAATCATAAGCAAAAATCCGCTTAAGATTAGGGTTGAGCATCAATTGGAACCGGTTACGTTTCTTAGGGATTTCGGTTCGGTTCCGGTTCTGGGAGGAAATCGGATCGAACTAACTAAATGTTTTCCTAAATGTAAACCTCAACCTAAGATGCTCAGCAATGACTTTCAGATTTAGCAACAAAGTGATGCAGTTTTTTTGGTAAGGAACAAAGTGATGCAGTTAACGAAAGGTAATCCAACAATATATCGTTAACGAGAAAAATTCAATGACAAGTTACTAAAAAAAATACGATCAATCCAATAGTTGGACCACCCAGGATTGGAACCGGATCGGTCGTTATCAGTTTCCCAACGTGAAACCTCG
>JAGVVM010009336.1:0-13271 GCA_019149425.1 Psidium friedrichsthalianum
CCTTTCACTTTTCTGAAATTTACACCTCAAAATTTTTTGTTCACTTAAGTGTTTCCATTGACTTCTCATTTTCGACGAACCAAACAAGTGAAAATCTGGAATTTTGTTTTTTCAAAAAACACTTTCTATGAAACAAACACTTCTAAGAATGCACGACAATGGCAACAGACATACATGATAAAACACACATATGTCATAGCCGAATTTTGAGAGTCGATACGTGCGGCAAGGATCGTAGAGAGAGAAGCTTTGGGATAAAATGCTTTGTATTGGTTAGATGGATTCAAATGAGGGGAGGACACCTCTATTTATACTTGAGGGCCTCTCGTTACAACCGTTGATCTATCTTGATCTAATAGCTAAGATTCCATCTTCCCATTTACTCAACCACCAACACTAAATAAGAAAATTCTAGAATATGAGACAATTATAGTATCGCTTGCCCTGAGAATACTCTAGAAAATCCTAGAGAAACCCTAGATGCCAAGACACTTTGGGTCTTGAGGTTCTTCTCAGCCATGTGATCAACCGGTTACATCATGAAACCTTGTCCGCAACACATACTTCATCCCAATCTGCGTCAAAGCAAAGTAATGCTCGACTGTTCATCCTTAATCGTACCAAAAGATTTGTTATGTGCGTTGCTTCCACTTTGTTTTTTTCAGACCAATTACCATCAAAGCTTAACCCGCCTTTTTGTATTTTGGAATGGACTTGTTAAATCGCCCGTGGATAGCGCGAGCTTCTTTCCCTATAGAAAGAAATCCTTGAGATATAATAGATATTTTACCTCTTAGGTATTTGATTACTAGACAAGATCCTCTCTTGTGTGAAATCCACACATTTAATGGAGAGCTTGGATTATAGATTGGAGATTCCTACTTAATAAGTTGATGAATTGTCCTCATTACTCTAATATGAGTTGATACACTTAACAAATTCAAATAGAATACTTCAAAAAAATAAACTTAAACCGCTCCAAATGACACTTAACAAATTCACGATCATTAAGTATGCAATTCAACCCCATTTCTCGTCAACCACTCCATATCCGTTCTGATTTCCATGTCACGCATCTGTATCGTCCACTGACGAAATGCACATGAAGCAGAAGGTATCATCTTTATGTTTACATTACTTATGCGACAGGTGCTTATTTCTATTGGAAAAACTAATGGGAAAGAGAAAAGCATTTCACTCTCATCCCAAAAGCCTTATTGGATTGTTGGAATGAGTGCTAATCGATGAGGTCGTGCCATGGTGCAGCAAAAGCATGCCAACGATTTGTTCTTTTTGGACCACCGCGGTATTGTTTCGATAGACAAGTCAGTGTTTGAACTTTTTATGAAGAATTTGCTTCCAACGTAAAGAGAATTAAACTTTTTGAATGATTCTAGTAGGAGTGGAATGTAACTATACCAATGGACAATAGAAAAACTTATGGACTTTGTCATTAGTTTCTTTTTTTAAGTGATTTTCCATATATGTATATCCCGTAATATATGCTTTAACATAGTATTCGGGTAAAACAACTTCATGACATTCCATTAAATACTCGGACAATTGTAAATGCACGTAAACACAGCTAGTCGAGCACATACGCACATGTGATAATCTCAAACTCCCTTATTCTTATTGAAAAATCGACTTTTAAAACATTTCTTCGTGTCCAAATGATGCCTGTAGATCAAGCGAAGTAGGGGGAAAAAAAAAGTGGCCATATGACTAATGAAACTTAACATCAATTGCATGGATTTAAACAATCTCGAGTCAGACTTGATCGTGAATTTGGCGGCCAAGCAACAAGGCCTATGGCACAAATCAAACGAGTCTAATCATAATATGTATTTAGATATCGAATCTCAAACTTACTCATTGGAGTTGCCGCTAAAATCTGCTTTAAAAAGACCGTTGTTCTTTTAATATACAAGTTAGATACCAAGTCTATAATAAAACCATATAAAACTTGCATCGACAATCATGTATTCAGGGCCCTTGAATTGTACGAATCTCTTTAGGAAATCCACAAAAATTTGCAAAACATAACACGTAAAAATTTGAGAAAGGAATGAAAAATTTAAGATACCTATAAGTCATCTAATGAGATATTATGCTGGAACTGGCTACTGACATGCAATAACGGTAGATGTTGTACTTGATTTAGTGTTTTACAAATTACAAATTTATAAGAGTAACCCTTAATTCTGGTTTCAAAGAGCAAGGCCAGTTTTCTAAGTGACTCATCTGGCCTTGAGGTAGTACTAGCAGTAGAGCTGCATATAGTGTTTTGATGCCAATTGCCAAAGAATTTTCAGTTTTCGAATCTATTCTAATATATGTTCATGCCGGAGCTAAGAAAATGTTCACGCACGTGCGCATCATGCGATAATTTTCTTCTTCATCAACTTTATTCAAACCCCTTCTAGCTTGTATTGTTTGCCCCCAACAGATTTTTGTTTCTTCCTTAATGACATTTACCTCGTTGCTCATCAATATGTCTAAAGTATTCTCATAAATCCACACCCAAGGGTGCTTTCCAGCATCTTCGAAATTCTCTTCCTTGACAATGTACCTTTCTAGATCTCGAAGTTCATTATGTATCCACAACTTATTGTTCTCATCGAACTTTATCAACGACATGAGGATTTGATGTGCAGAATATCCGGAATCATCCCACGTGAACTGCGCATTCGTCTCATCCTTCCCGATGCAATAACATGATATCTCTAGCAATATGACTTTTTGTCTCCAACCCAATTTGTTCAAACAAATCATCAATGTTTCTCGGACTTTCCCACACGCAACTTGCTTTAAGTCCCCCAATATATCTTTCCACTTCGGTCTGCCATGGCAAGCAAAAAAGAGAACCCACCACTTCCAAAATCAAATGAAGCCTTGAAACGACTTGTTCCAAGATATTATAGCAATCTATGGAAAGAGCATCGCATCTAAAGGCATGCCTACTGAAAAGCTGAATCGCTCAATCCAAAAGCATAAGCAGGCAATAGTCAAGTCAATCGGTCTATTTATGCCAAAAGTTCTATATATTCAATTCCTACTGATAAGCCCTTCTTCGGCTATACGGAAGTCACTTCGATAGCCTAAGGGACTTAGTGCGATAAAGAACTGATTCTAACCCATTGGGTGCCTTCACTAGCTCATTGAACTCCGGTTAAGTCAGAGCTGGGCGGGCAAGCCAAGTAATTGCTAGCTCACGATTCGTTGTCTTCATCTAGTATTGTCCTTATGCCCTAATAGTGACAATGATCCTATTACTGGAACCAAATCAATCTCATCTCACCGCGAGTTTCTTGAGTTCCTTCTTCTCGTCCACATTATCTAGAACAATCAGAACTTTCTTTTTGCCCGGTCCTCTTTTTATGCAATTCATCCCTCCATTGATCCCATAGATTTCTTGAGTCGAGGTCGAGCCCAGTATTTTCGATAGCAATTCTTATGCACATCTAGAAAACCATGACATCCAAGATCCTCAAGAAAACTACTGCAATGGAATTTAGATCGGAATTGGTTGAAGATAATGCTAGCAAGAGTGGATTTACCAATACCTCTTGTCCCATGGATCATAACGAAAGGTGCATGTTCATCAGAGTCAACATCCAACAATTCCTCTATACATTTTACATCACTCGATTCCACTCAATGGTCGGCAACAGGTATGTTCTCCCCCCTCAACCTAAGTAGAACCTCTCGAAGAATCGATTTTATAAGATGTCCATACCAATCAAATAGGTGTATTAAAATCTACATGCATGAATATTTTGTTTGTGGATGTATCTAACGACCCATTTATTAGAAAAATTGCAATAAACATACTTCTATAGTTCGATCTTGCTAATATAAACTTTTAAAATCTACAGGTTCTCAATTTAGAGTCTGAACCCTACAAGCTTAATTCACATTCACTTCTCACTAACTTCTTAGCACGTGCAATATTCGTACAAAGTGCAGCTTTGTAAATAGTTATCTATGAATAAAGGCCTTAACATGGTACTAGTTCATTGGTTAGGGCCAGATCATTGTCCAAAAAGAAAATATGGTTCTGATTAAAGAGAAAATAAAAAAAATAAAAAGGAGAAAACTACATAGGTGTGATCTGAGAAGATAACAGCCGTTGGATCAATAAGGATCCCTTCAGAGGGTCGCTCCCCTGCATAACTCTTTAACTTCATTTATCTTTGTGACTTTTGAGACGTGGACCGAACCCATGGGGCTTTTAGTTAGATGAATTTAATTAAGCAAAAACATAAAGTGTAGCTCCGCCCCGTTTCGGGCTTTTATTTGATATTTTCCCCTTATGGTTATAAAAATGCTTGAATATTACGATACTAGTGGGCATCTAGAAACTTGAAATTTATATACTACACACGGAATTTCACCGGATCGAGTGATCAAATCGCGGTTAGGTTTTTCCCTTAGATCAAGCTCCCCCATTCAGAAATTCTACTGGATAATTTGTAAGAAATGTAACGATCATAAACATATTTAGTTCTTTAATTTTCAAAATTGAATGAAACTGATAGATCATAGAGACGCAATCGAACTTTTTTTTTCCTCATTTTTTTCCTCTTGTATGTCCTGTGGAATATCTTTTCTTTGTTTGCGAACATGGCATGGTAAATTAAAAGAAATCCAGCTTTTCTTTTTATCATAAGATGTAAACGAAATGGTAATAAGAATACCAAATTGGCCCTTCAATTACACTTTCCATGGACAGCACCTAAAATTACTTACATGTCGCGTAAAAATTCCACGGGTGACATCCTTAATTCTCACTCCTAAAACTCATATAGAAAAGTTTAATTTAAGGAATTTTTAATAAAAACGTAGTGCTAAGTTAAATCAATTGCCGGCCCTAGCTTTTCTCTCTCCTCTCTCTCTCTTCTTCGCACACTTTCTTCTTCAACCTTCATGGAAGGGAGAATTTGAGCTATATCTCCTCCTCCCCTTCCCTTTTTCTTAAGTTGTTTTGATTCTCTATTTTCTTTTTCTTGTTTTCTCCGATTTGGGAGCTTTTCTCTTCCGATTTAGTTTAGATCTGGAAGCTTTTCTCGCCCTTTTTTGGGGAGATTTCTATCTTGACCTAGTTTAGATTTGGAGTTTTATGCGTGTATGTTTTCGGAGTTTCGCTCTCCTGGGATTTCGTTAATGAACAAATTCAATTTTTAAGGAAATCATGAAAGCTTCGTGAAGGTTTCACTCTTACAAGTGTCAAATTTGTGCTCGTTCAATCTTTTTACTCTGCTCGGGAATGTTGTTGAGGACCTTCACGTACCGCCAAAAGGTAAAGCTGTTGCAATAGATGGATATCTCAGTGTGTGCTCATTACTGATGACGAATTTAGAGATTGGCCACTGATTTTGATGTGAATAAGTTACATATTTGCTGTCTAAGCGTGTGACCCATAACAACCTTGTTTTGCTAATTTCTTTTGTTATCTAGAATTTATTTAATTTTGAAGCTGTCTAGGAATTGTTTTGGTTTGCGGTTGATATGCGATATATCGCTCTTGTATCCTTAGGAAGTAAATGAAATGTTATTTTAACCAAAAGAAAAAAAAAGACGGTTAAATCAATTAAAAATTTCTTGACTCAATTACACTTTGCATGTAAGATTTAAGACTAAAGTACGATTTCCCTGCTCCACAATTGAGGATTGTTTTAAGAGACGATTGAAAGTATGTACCATCCTTAACATTGAAAAGCATATATAAGAAAATGGATGCTGATTTGTTCGATTTGGAGGTTCTTTTATCCGATATTCCAACTTATCAACGTGTAAAAATAATACCTAGACCCAAAACAAAACCAATCCAAACCACTTCATTTGTGGTGGTGAGGCAACAAAACTCAAAAGTAACAGAGTTACAGACATGGGAGGTAAAAGATTGCCAATTTCGATTAAGTGACATTCAAAAGTAATAAACCGCATGTCCCCAGCTATACCAATTGAAAAAAACTAGAAAATATTATTGAGGGCCTCATCCTCATTGCTGCCTGGTTGTTTCCACGTGGCATTCATATACACCATTGGCTGAGATAACGTGAACACTCAGAACTCTGTTTTTTGCCAACTCTCGAATATACTCTCCCGCCCTTGCTCTCTTATGCTCTGTTTTTGCTCAAATCCACTGACTCTGCTTCACTTCACTGTCTCCGCCTCGGTCTCTCTCTTACTCTGTTTTTACTCTCTTTCACTTTGCTCTCTCTCTCTCTCGCTCTCTCTCTCTCTCTCTCTCTCTCTCTTTGCATGAAGCCATCAATGCCAGATGCGTTGAATATTGTTGAGGTCCTCATCCTCATTGCTGCCTGGTTGTTATCGCGAGTTTGCTTTGGTAATTTAACTCACCCATGTAATTACTATCACCAATGACCATACTGAACCTCTGAATCAATTTCCAGCGCCGGAAAGACATATGATTAGTCTAGGTAGTTTCATAGAGTACGGTGCCGAGTGCAATAATATGAAATTATCGAAAGAAACATTGCATCCAGACACACTACACAAAAACTCTTAATCTTGGGTTTTGATTATCGGATTTTCAGAGTCAGGCCGCCCTATCACCCCATAAGAAGCTTGCATCAGGGTCCGACAGATCCAGTGCGTCGTCACAAAAGTGATTAGTCAGATTGTCAAGCCCCGGAATAGTGATTAGTCAGATTGTCACGCAGGGTGTCGGAATAAACAATACTTGGAATCCTGCAGGGTGTCGGCACGCACCTTGAGCTGTAGTACCACAAGCTCGCTCGCCCTATTCATCGAGATAATAACAAACAAATAGTAACCATGAGCTTCGAGCTGGATGGATGCAATTTATTACTACAGCACAATTGCCTATGGGTCTCCAAATTTCCACTAACCAACGAATGTAGTAGCTATGGAGAGAAATATACCCATGCTACAGCTCAAAGAAAAACGTTGTTTACACAGGACAAATGCAGTTATAAATTATTAGAAGAGCAAAATCATGTGCAAGTATCTAAGCTTTGCAATCAAAGTAACATCTCAGCTGAGCTTCCTCCTAGTTCATTTTATCACACCACTACCAACTGCTACAAATTGTGCTCTGCATAAACATCAGAAGTAAACCTGCAGGCTATGAAAGTCATTGCTGCACTTTGCGTCTCAAAACCCAGGATTTGCATTCACGAATTGAAGCTTTGAGAATCTCAGCTCAGCTCTGCTCAGCTCAGCTGAACACTTTTGACACTACACCTGCACCGACCGTCCTACCTCCCTCTCTCAAGGCAAATCTTTGTCCTGTCAGACAAGGATTAATAATTCCATTGAGAAATCATATTCCAAGTTCTCGACAATGAAAATCACAATGAATAGTGAAATTTAAACATGAATTCCACATACCTGCTTCAAGTGGAACTGGTGAAATAAGCTCGAAAACTGCCGTCACGTTGTCTCCGGGCATAACCATCTTAACTTCTTCAGGTAGTTCAACTTTTCCTGTGATATCTGCAGTTCTCATGTAAAACTGAGGCCTGTAATTTGAAAAGAAGGCAGTGTGGCGTCCACCTTCATCTTTTGTTAGGACATATATTTCTGCCTCGAACCTCGTGTACGTTTTGACGGTACCAGGTTTCGCAATGACCTATTCAAAGAGAGGAAACTACTCACATTCTCACAAAAAAAAATTACTTTTCCTCGATTACATCATATCTGATTGTTTATATCCTACTCTGACGTAAGTAATTCTATACATTTAGAGCAAAGTATGAAGGCCTTGACATCATTTCCAAATCGTCCATCTGTAGGTGACAGACAATCGTGGCAACAATAAATAGCCATCACCAGAGCACAACAAGAATGTATACTACCCACTTATGAATAAAAACTCCAGGTTGAACATTTAAGCTCGCTTACTTACCTGACCACGCTGTATATCATCCCGCTTCAGCCCACGAAGAAGAAGGCCAACATTGTCACCAGCCTACAAGTTTGATAGGACATATCAGAAACATTGCTGCGTAGGGTTCTCCAGAGGTCTACATAGAACTGAAACCTTACCTGTCCCTGATCCAATATCTTCTTAAACATCTCAACCCCAGTCACTGTACTTTTCAGAGGAGCACCCTAT
Organism: Psidium friedrichsthalianum; assembly: GCA_019149425.1. NCBI lineage: Eukaryota > Viridiplantae > Streptophyta > Magnoliopsida > Myrtales > Myrtaceae > Psidium > Psidium friedrichsthalianum. Next base: position 8,108 of record JAGVVM010009336.1, read on the forward strand.
ACAAAAAACTTAGCGTCAGGCTCAAACTTTCCTCTTACTGACTGATAAGATGAGGTGAATCTAGGTACAATCACCCATGATATGTCATGCTGACATAAAAGGAGAAGATTTATTCTGATATTCACCTGCATCAAACCCAAAATTTCAACTTCATCACCAACTTTAACAATTCCCTGTTCAACACGGCCAGTTGCAACAGTCCCACGTCCCTGATACACAACCAGAGTTGCAAAATTAGCGAACAATAACACTTCCCTTTTTGGTGCATGTAAAGGGAATTCAATACCAAAAGCATCTATGCTGGAAAAGAGTAAGTACTGTGATATTAACGGTCAGCCAAATAGGTGAAAGAAAGGAGCAGCATCCTCTTTGAAATGTTGAAAGTGCACAAACATAATTAATGGTGGGGGTTTGGGCTTAGAATATTTGTTAATGTAGTCTCTCACAAAGATATAAGACAACATCAAATGACGTTATGGCGATCACAAGTGAACTTCTACTTCACCTGAATTGAGAAAACGTCTTCAATCGGCATGAGGAAAGGTTTATCAAGTTGACGCACAGGATCGGGAATGTACTCATCAACAGCCTCCATCAACTTCAAAATAGCTTTCTTGCCTATGTCATCATTTGTCCCCTGTAAAGCGGACAATGCTGAACCGCGGACAATAGGAATTTCATCCCCAGGGAACTTGTAGAAGTTAAGAAGCTCTGGAAAAATTTGAAGTTCATGTAAAACATTTCTAGCTCAACAAAAGAAAAGAGTACATATCCAATAAGAGAACTTCCGTAAGCACCCTACCTCTAAGTTCCATTTCAACAAGCTCCAACAGCTCTGGATCATCAACAGCATCAACCTTATTTAAGAAACACACAAGAGATGGCACCCCAACCTGCTCAATGCAATAGCAAATGCTTATTATTAAAAACTGCTGCTCAAGAAATGTAAACTTATACGAGCTAAAAAACCTGCTTGATATGTATACTGCTTTTACAAGAAAAATACCGACCTGGCGTGCCAATAGAATATGCTCCTTTGTCTGAGGCATGGGACCATCAGGGCCAGATACAACAAGAATACCACCATCCATTTGAGCAGCTCCAGTTATCATGTTCTACGAAGATGAATACAACTTGTTGAATAAATTAATATATCAAATAGTCAGCAATATTGACATCAAAACCATGCTCTCTATAAAACCAAATAACACATTGCACTTATATGAGATATATCCTTGCCGACAATGTAACCTCTCATAGCTCTCACACTTAACCAAAATCGGTCCAACCAAAGAGATCAGTCCATTCACATCTTACTTTAACGTAATCAGCATGTCCTGGGCAATCAACATGTGCATAGTGTCGCTTGGCAGTCTCATACTCTACATGGGCCTGAAAAATCATGTCCAATCGAGGTTAAACAAACAACATGCAGTTTATAAATCAACAAACTGCAAAGTAAATCAAGATGCATAAAAGAGCTTAAATCATGCAAATAAACTAAGCAAGCAGTAGGTATCTTACTGTTGCAATAGTAATCCCTCTTTTCTTCTCTTCAGGAGCCTTGTCAATTTCATGAAAGGCAACAGCCTTTGCTTTTCCTTCTTCTGCCAGCACCTAAGCATACCATTGTCAAAAAAACTTGGGTATTTATGATTCGAGGCTTTCAAAATCAATATTTAAACAAACACAAGAGAAAAGTGAAAAAGGATGGCATAAGCAATTCCATCCAAAACCCACCTTTGTAATAGCAGCAGTAAGCGTAGTTTTCCCATGATCAACATGGCCAATTGTACCCACATTTACATGAGGTTTTCTGTAGGAAAAGAAAATCATAAACATAAACTCAAGCTGTACTGCGAAAAAAGTTTAGCAACTCATCTGTTCTTCTAATCACTGAAAAATGTCCATAGCATATTCTTTGCCAAGAAGGGCAAAGAATATGGTAAGACAGTGAAAAGGAAAACGGATAATATGGTAATGGAAATAATTTTACTTCTAAGAAGGGCAAGAGTTACATTTCTGAGGTATTTAAAAGCAGGGTCACAAAAATAACGATAAAGCACAGTAGAAAATTCAACTTATGCCAAGTGAATCAGCTAAAGAAGATCAAGCACCACGCAGACAATAAAGCCACTCCGCATTCGAATTATGCCCTAAAATTCCAATAATATGACTGCCATTAGTAGGTCTTCATTGTGAGGATCAGCCATATTTCTCTCTCGAAGACAATAGCAGCACGCATACTAGTTGCTATTCAAAAACCTCAGTACACATTCAAGCTCACTATTCCCAGTGAAATATATACTTGTACCTCAAGACAGTAGTTTCAAGAACCTACTAAAATCAATATTCTCGCCTTTATGGTACTCATTCAGCTAAACAAATTCACCAAACACTCTGTCGCCCAACATGATCCTGAGCTTTTAAGCAAGGATAAGAAGTTTAAGTTTAGCATCCTTTTCTTTCCCTTTCCTATCATTGTCTCCTTCTGGCAAACCATGAACAAAAGGAGCTTCTTTTTTTAACCAGGCCAAGTTAAGATCCTTCTGAACAGTCAGTCACTGGCAAAATGTCAAGGAGAGAAATTTCAAGTTCCATTGAAACAGAAGCTAACGCGCTAGAAACACGGTACACTCTCACAAAACCATGAATAAACCCGAAGGACAAGCTCCAGAACAAACAAACAAACGCCAACGACGATAAAATGAAAGAAAGGAAAAAAATGCAAAGCAAATCGACATCCACCCAGAATGCGGAAGAACACGGACGGAACCGCCAATCGGGAGCGCGAAACTCACGTCCGAGTGAAAGTGGCCATGGATCTCCACCACGGGAGCGACGCGCCGGATCTCGCTGGCCATATTGGCGGAGAGGGAATCGGCGACTGAGTGGCCGGCGACGAGTCCCTGCCAGCAAGAATGGATTTGGGAGGGAAAGCGGGAAGAGGTGCTTCGGATTGCGGTTTCTCAGGCAACGGCAGCCATTGAAATCGGCGGTGAGAGAGTGTGCGTGGCGGAGCAGCGAGGGGTTTTAGTTATGGCTTGCTCTAGCCTCTCGCCTGCCCTGTCTGCTGCTTCGAAGGGTTTAAGGGGAGAGAGAAGGAGGGGGATCTAGCAAGTTTATACTGAAAATTACAAAATGCCGTTGATTTTTTCCTTAATCCAGATTTTTACGATTCACTGTTTTCGTTCAAATAACCTAAACTTTCGTAATTTTGATGAATAGATCAATTTACCTATGATTTTTTTCTAATTTGAAATTTGACTAATGTTTAAATTTTTTTTAAAAAAAAAGGGGTAATGGTGGATAATTGAGCTCTAACTCTTCCTTTCTTTCTTTTTCACTACTAAAAACTTGATAATGCATAAGAACAGGTCAATTAGTGACGAACAATCACAAAAAGGTTGATTTTACAAGACATACATGAGATTTTGCATATAATTAACATTTTGATATATTGGGATCTATCCAAATCTAGCTCCAACAAAACAAAGGCACGTAAATGCTTATTGTCGATTACTAAATAATTTCGATGCACGCTAATAGATTGTACTTCCAGATTTATGTTTCCGTTTTGGCTAATAAAAGACAAATTGCCCTTAATTGGTTTGGCCTCTCGAGCATTATTTTTCTCATTGGCTATCCATAATTCTCATACATATTTCTAACACATTTGTCATGTTAAGAATCGCGAGTCTTAGCCTATGAAAAACTATGCGTATGAACTGTATTTATTAGTTTTTCACCTCTAGTTAGTGAAACTCACTCCAAGTGAGATAGGAACAGTGCCAGTATGTGAATGCAGATACAACCATGGTCATCGATAATTAAATTTAGTGTAAAAGAAAAGGGTCGATTAAAGGAAAACAGTACAATTAACAATGGTGAGAACTGAAACTTAGAGAGCATCGAACCTGGGTGATGTATGATAGAATCCGCAATGGTGGTAAATACTCATTCTCCATAAATTCTAGCTAAATGTGATGATTCATTCTTTTTAATGGCAAAACCCATGCGCGTCGGGTCATTACTTTGATAGTGGTACGAATAATTTTCATGATGATAATATCCAAATATGATGATTATAATGTTTACAGCCTTTTTTCCCCCGTATATTAGGTTACATATCAGACAATCTAAGGTTATAAAAGTTATATTTCACTATGCATAAGCTCTCTTTCACTGTAACATATAGATGAGTTCGTGATTGTGACCTAGAGTTCAATACAGTGCAATCTCCTATTTCTTAATTTCCCAGAAGCCAAGTTTATATATCAATTTCACGGTAAGATCATAAAATGGATTTAAAATCAAATTATAATACATGATCAAAAGTTAGGCGTCTCACGAGCTATCTTACCATCTCTTAAGAATATGATGATTAAATACGCAAATCTCAAAGAATAGAGTGATAATTGCTCAATTGAAATCTTTGCCCTTTACATGGACCTTATTTGCATATGCCTAATTTCGAGGCTTCAACATGTACAAACCGAATAGTGGAATTATTTGCAACAACGAATGTGACTTTTTATTTATTTTTTTATTGATAATGCAAGAATAGATATTTGAAAATATTATTTATTAAAATAATTAGGTTAGACGCTTGAAACTATAATTTTCAAATAAAATATTTTTATTTATTTATTTATATTTGCAGTGTGAGCGAATCCGACGAGTTCCTTCAGCCCACTGCACTCATAGCTTCCGATTCTCTCCCCGCCGAGTTCTTGTTGTTTCTTCTTCTTGCTTCGCTTCTTTCTTCTTCTCTTCCTACTTTGCGATCTCAGTGCCTTTCGTTCAACGAGTTTCGTTTATGCCGTTTTCGTTTTCTATATTGGGGGGGACAAGCGAAATCAGGAGGTCTCTCGTCGTAGTTCTCTGGGCTTGTTCGGGTTGATCTTGCTTGGGTTTCTGGCTTCGTTTTTCGTTCATGATCCTGGAAGGGCTCGGGATTGCTTCCACATGATTCCGTTGGGTGGTCTGGGTGTTGTTGCTTGAGCGCAGCTGCTCTGTACCTTCTGGGCAGAAGCAGTGGAAGGTATGTGTAAGCTTCAAGGTGATGGCCGAATTTACCTCAGATGATGATGATTTTCGAGCTATTTGTTTGATTTTATGGCTCAGCTTGAGCTAGTTCGGGAGTCCGTAAAAAAAGGTTCAA
>JAGVVM010009337.1:0-23960 GCA_019149425.1 Psidium friedrichsthalianum
GGACAAAAGACTCATAACCCGGTTTGACAAAGAAGCCGAAGAGGCTTCAGCCATTTGACACTATTGAAAACATAATTAATCGATGAATTATTGTTCTGGTCACAAAACGCTGGGAGATAACAAATGCTGGGGTTAGGAGGAGTAGTTTCTGTTACTTTTGTGGAGTTTCAGTTATTTTATGATTTTCTGGAAATGCTTCCTCTTCACAGAACGGAGGAAAGAGATAAATCGCCGCAAGGACTTGCTTTCGAATTGAGAAACAAGAGGGAAACCAGATGGATTTCCATTGTTGAAAATGTCGCAATCTCGCTAACCGGGATAGCTTGCTTGGGCCAGAGATAAAGACGGCGGATCCATGAGAAGGGATTACTGGATGGACAATCAAAGGAATTGCGTGAATTCTTCAGCGGACAAATTATGAGAGGCCAGTTTCTAATCTAGGACTCTTTCACTTGCCACCCTACCATTGGGAAATTTAGTGTAGGGAAGCATGGACATAGAGTTTTCTCCTCTTGCTGATCCCCCATCCATCTTTGGCACTGGTGAGGAAAAATTAAGTTTTGTCTGTGTGTTGCCTTTGACAGAACAAGATGAAGGTCTGAGGAAAACTGAGGAGACTTTAGTAAAGCACAAAAACATATTGCAGTGGCCAGTGAACGGGAGGAACTCGAATTGCATACTAGGACTAAATTTGTATGTGACGTGTGTGTCCTGTTGTTACGCATTTTTAAAATCTCATTCTATAGATGTTGGGACTAATTTCCAGTTTTGTCAGTTATTCAGTTGGCCTCTTATGATTCTGCAGGATAACTTGGGACCCCAAACATGTGGAATGGACCAGATTCTCGTCTTCAGGTATTTTTCTTGCACATAACATATTCACTTGTACGAGCTTGAATTTCAGTGAGTTAGTTGGATAGTATTCAGGATAAGTGGCCTTCTTCCTAGCTCTCGTATACTGGCACAAGAATTTCAAATGAGGGGGATGAATCTCAATAAACTTAGAATTTGGTCATAGTTCTGGGGAAACGTTCCACAAAAAAAAGTCGCATATAGCGTTCGGAAACATGGTTGAATGTGGAGACCAGGATGTTTCTATACTTTTTTAGGTTGTTCTGGCCTTGGAGAGCATTGCACTTACTATATTCCTTAAGATTTTCTTTCCAAAAAAAAAATTTTGGTAAACGATGTAGATTGTTTCAAGGTTCACAATGAGGTCTTTTTTCATATGCTTTGAAGGTAAAAATGCTAAGATATTTAGATAAAAACTATGGTGAAACATACTTTGGCTGCATTTGTGTGAGGGTTTTTAAGGAAAGTCTTGGGAAAATGCAAAGTATTAGGTGAAAAGGGTTTTGTATTTTTAAATGCAGATATGTTTGGTAAAATGTAAATTTAAAAGTGCATTGGGAAGCAACTTGGCTTCAAAACTGACGCTTTGGAGAAAAACTACACTTTTGCTATTTTTTTTTTTTTAAAGTAAAAGAAAAAAACCCCAAATCCCTTCCCAGTGAGCTAGAAATCTAGCCACTGGCGAGTAGCCTAAGGTTGTGCGACCTAGCCTGAGATCTGGCCTCGGATTGGCTGCCAGAGTTCTGGCTTGCCAGCTGTTCAGAGTGGCCTGCACCAGGTGATGACAGCCTTTTCCGGGAATTTCGAAATTCCTGGGCTACAGCTGATTTGGGATTGAGAAAAATATGCTAGCATTTTGGAAACTTCGAAAGCCCAAATGGGGGCCGATGCGGCAAAAAAAGGCCCTTCAAATGGTTTTAGAAATGGCAATTACATCTTCCCCCAAAGCTCTCCATAAAAATTTTGTAAAACGGTCCTTGCATTTCCCCAAGGGGCTTTGGCAAAAATGTTGTCAAAACAGAGTTTGCGAGGATGTGATAGTACTCATACGGTAAGAATGCTTTATTGGCATTACAAGTGAGAGATTTTTCTGGGTCTGTCGGAACTCAAGAGGAGCATGCGTCTCTTTATGAATGTCACTATTAGTATCACATTTTCATTCGTTAAAAAAAGAATTAAAGGATATTCAGTGGTTGATTGATCTATTGCTGGAACAGCGAGGGCAGAAGAAACTGGCAATTTGAAAACAGCGCCCACCAAGGGGAAGGCTGCACCTTCAGTGGCATGATTTTGTCTGTTAGCGGGAATTGTGATTCTGGTCATGGCATATAATTGTGGGATCAAATACCTGTAAAAATCGACACAACTGAGAAGCGACTAATTTCGCCTCGGTGTGTTTCTAAAATCTATTTCTTCCATCACCTACTATTTTTTGCCGTGTGAATTTGGCGTGCGTGGACATTCTTTTTTTCTTTTGTTTGGGTCTGTGTTTCGCTGTTTGCTTTGTCTTTATCCTGAGAATTCAAGGCAACCGTGTAAAGTGTGGTCGGGTCCATTATGAGGGCTGATAGTGAATCAATTCTCTGTCAGCACATGAAGGGCAGTTCAGAGTACTGAGGCGTTTTCCACTTCGGATTAACGGTTTTCTGGGTCCATGGCCAACCACAGAAAGCCCCATTATGGCATCGAAATTACTCGATGCTTGAAGTATAATTGAAGGCGAGCTATACCGTTCATTGGGACCACATGCGTTTATGGATTTCATGCCCAGAGGAGATGCCTAGGTCCGCCCGTCCCTTTTAACTTAGGGCAAGGCGGGAAAATACTCCCACGAGAGTAGCGTTTCTTTCTCACACAAAAGAAAGTTGTCAAATGGTTGTCTTCAAATAATTTTTTGAAGGGGGAAGATTTCTCGTTTACAAGCCCCGGCACACTGCAAGGGATGCATGGTTGCCTTTTAGCATGTGAAGATGGCGTGTGCAAGGATGCAGGTTGCCCTTTTGGCATGTGAAGATGGGCAAAACTAGATGTGTCACGCCGCTTTGCCGGGACACCCCTTTTCGCCTCTTTCGAAAACCCGCTTTCAAGTTTTGATTGAAATAGTTGGTGAAGGCAGTAGGAATGGTTTGAGGATGCCACAGAAAATAGGCATGATCTCGAAAACCTTACGTTTGCAGAGGATTGCTCTTCCGAGGCAGTTAATTTTTATGATCCAATCGAGTAAATAATGCGGCCGATAAAAGATATGTGATTACAAGATGGATGCAGCACCAAATCATTAATGCGGTGCACCTGCTAGGACGCAAAAGCGCTTTGTAATCCGAAGGAATGAGAATTCGGGTCTAGTTGATGGAAACGGATGGTCATGGCCCTTTAAGTGGCTCTCATTTGGAGGCCTAAAGCAAATAGGTTCGTCTAATTCGGGCTCGCCCTATAAGGAAGCTATTCCATTCTCAGTTCGGGGCCCACATGGACAAATTTGAAGGACCGAGCCCCTGCCGACGCGAGTTTTGTTTGGGGATAATGATTACAGGTGATTCTGGAACCTTTGGGGCCAATTGCATATGATCATTAAAAATTTTAAATTCTAATTTATGTGATTTCCAAATTTCAACAAAATGTGCAGTGTGGTTCATTAACTTTTAAATTGTGTTAAAGTAGTTATGGTATTTTTGGTACATGGTTCAGCTTGTCCTGAACAAAATGAAAATGTTCAAAATATGGTCCTCTGGATTAAATTTAAGTTCAGGAAACAATACAAGTCCATTGTTTCCATTGTTCTTGACTCTAATGAACAGTGCCCAAAAATCTATGAATTATATTAAACAATATTAAAAGTTTTATAGACTTTAAAATTTATTTAATGTAGTTCCATGAACTTCAAACTCGATGTATAAATACGGTCGACATTCAATTGGATCTATAAAATTTTTTGGCATTATAATTTAACTTTAGTTCTGAAACTATATCAAAATATTCACTATTGTCCTCCCATTAATTTCAAGTTTAGAAATTTTATGATTATTTTCAGTTAGGTTCAAAGGATGAAAATGAACATGTGTCAAAAGTTTAGTGATCTAGATTGACTAAATTAAAGTTTATTAAACCACGTATATATGGGTTATAATTCAAAGGAGCAATGTAAAAATAAAATAGAGAGATATTTTCAAAGAAGGGTCCAAGTGCCTTAATTTCTCAAAACAATGTCATGAAATGATATGTCGTTTCAAATAAAGGGTCCAAAGGTATCCTCTTTGTTTAAGAACAAGACCTAAAAATGACCACTGTCTATTTCAAATAAAGGTTGCAACTCGCTAGTAGGCCAAATATTCAAGCCGATCAAGGGCATTTTCATCAAAACGATAATTTTTAAACTAATTTTAGTTAAATTCAACTAAAAAAAATTAAAAAGTAAATAAAAAAGAAGAAGGAGACATAGAAGAGAGGGCAGAACCCCCCTCTAGTCTTTATATCCTTTTTTTTTGTTTTTTTTAAGATTTGGTTTTTAAATTCTTTGAAACATAGGAAAAATCAAAATAAAGAAAAAAATGACAAAAAATGTCCCAATTAAACCAGTGCTAGTCAAGCTTTTTATAATTTATGTGACCTTCAGACCCTCATATGAAATAATGTCTACTTCAAGTTTTTATTTGAGACAATGATGGCATTTTAAGTTTTTATTTATAATAAAATTAACTTCAGATTTTTATTTAAGAAAATAAAAGTATTTGGGTCATTATTTGAAATTTTCCTTAAAATAATTAAAAGTTGACCAAAGTTGAGGCATCGTTTATGTTATTTTCCATTTTCTTTAATGCCTTCTTCCCTTCCTGGATCGGAGTAAACTGTCGATTCGTCTCGCAGTATAAACCCTAGAGTCGAAGAATTTCTTTCCCTGAATTCGAGAAATTGAAGGCCCTGCTCTATCGATATGCATAGCTTTTCTTCGCTTTGATGTGTCGTTCGTGGTTTCTTTCTCGTTCCAAATCGATTTTCGTGTCCTTCGTGGCTTCGGTGATCGCGGCGTGGAGAGAGAGCTCGTAGGAGGCCTCAAATGATGCAGTTTTGTCACCGGCACAGTACAAGAAGTGAGATGGATAGAGAGAGAGAGATGAGCATTGTGCCGAAGGAGTCTATCGAGGTTCTCGCGCAGACCATAGGGCTTTCGAATTGTCCCCCGATGTTGCCGCCGCTCTAGCTCCTGATGTCGAGTACCACCTTCGAGAAGTCATGCAGGTTTGGTCGCCGAATCGATTGCCTGTTCTTCGAGTCTATTATCGTACTGCGATGTCTTCTGCATGACTCGATATGAGTCGGTGACTGTTGAGCTGCCTTCGCTTTTGGGTAGATCCCCAATTTTCACCCCTACGCACGAAATGCCGCTCTCCTATTACCCGCTCGAATGAATTGGTTTTCCTAATTGGAGCTAATCCTAGTGATGATGGTGGTCGATAGCTGTGGGAAATGACAATGACATGTCGCTATGCTGGTGTTTCTGGTGCGCTAGTAGAAAGATGAATTTTGCTTTGGAGACGGGATGCAATTCCTAGGTTATGAGGGGCTTTTCTTATAGTTTTTATAGGGTGAATCTATCATTCCCATCCACGAATCCATGCTGTAGAAGTGTTGCTGGAATACAAGTTAGGCGTCTTGATGTGTTGTTAATTAGGGGGTCTTCTGTTTGGGTGTTTGCAGGAGGCGATCAAATGCATGCGCCACTCGAAGCGAACGACACTGACTGTTGATGATGTGGACAGCGCTCTTAAATTGAGAAATGTGGAGGTGATGATCATATGCTACTGCTATCACTTGAAGGAAAGTAGTATTTTCTGTTTGGATGAGGACATAGCGGCTTAGGAGATTTCTATTTGCGGTTAATCCGCTGTGGAACAAGGAATTATTGCAAATACAGTTTAATACTGTGAGATTTTGTGGGACCACTGCCAACTGTTCCAAAAGCTTAAGCTGTTGGAAGAAGGCGTGGTTTAATATTTAATTACTCTAACACTCCCCCTCACGCTTAGTCTGGTCTTTTTGCCTAGTACTAAGCGTGGAAATATATCACTGGGGATAGGGGCCTGGATGCTCTGATACCATGTGAGATTTTGTGGGACCACTGCCAACTGTTCCAAAAGCTTAAGCTGTTGGAAGAAGGCGTGGTTTAATATTTAATTACTCTAACAAATACAACCATCGTTGATAATTTCATCTTAATATGGCCCTTATAAGACCTCCAATGTCTCTGTCTAACTTCTTTTTGTCACTTTCTTTTGGATGGACAATGGGATGGCTCTTGTGTGAAACCTTTCTTTATAACTTTCCCCTTCATGTACTTGCCAAGTGACGGCAGTCACATTTTATACAGGCATTCTCTCTGCAATGTAGTTCTCTTCATTCTCGTGTGCCATTTCCTTGTTTTAGCCAATATATGGATTCGCCTCAAGTGATGCACTGCGATTCAAAAGAGCTGCTGGACATAACGACCTGTTTTACGTGGATGAAAAGGACGTGGAATTCAAAGATGTAAGACGCATTTGATTTTTCTATGGATTCTTCCATCTTAAATTTCACGTGGATTTTCTAATGAGCTCTAGCTTGAAGATCATTGATGCACCTTTGCCGAGAGCTCTGCTTGATACATCAGTTTCTGCTCATTGGTTAGCGATTGAAGGGGTTCAGCCTGCAATTCCAGAAAACCCTTCTTTTGAAGGTATCCTGGTGAAATTTGGCATATGGTGGAACTATACCTTCTTAATTAACCTGTTACTAAAGAAAAATAGGTCTCTGCTTTCTGATTTTTAAGGGATTTGTTCCTCTATAGATCATTATCATGTGAAATTTGTTGGATGAATAACTCCAGATTCTCTGTTAATTATTGTGATTCTACTTTTTCATTTGTCGCACTTACACTGGCATCAGATGGCAAAAGGCTCGAAAACAGGGAAGACGGAATATCTAGGGAGCTTCAGGTAAAGTATCGTGAATTTTTTATGCAGTTATTCTTTTCGTAGCTTCCCTGACCCTAACAGAAGATCATTTGCTAAGACTTTCCTTTCTTTCTGTTGTGCAGCTATACTTCAACAAAATTAAAGAACTTACTGTTAGCAAGTCGAACTCTGTCCTCTTTAACCAAGCACTTGTAAGCTTGGCCACTGACTCGGGTCTTCATCCTTTGATTCCTGATTTTATGCAGTTTATCGCTGATGAGGTACTACTTATTCTTCTTGTATTTTATGTTGTCTTTTCACTGCAATATTTGCGAAATGTTTTAATAAGTACTGCCTACTCTTAGTTTAGTTCTTTTTGTCTGATTATCTAGGTTACACAAAATTTGAGCAAGATCTCTTTGCTTTTTGCCCTAGTGCGCATTGTGCGAAGCCTTCTTCAAAATCCACATGTTCATATTGAACCCTATGTAAGTTGCAACATCAGTGGTTTTTCAAATTTAATTCTGATTGGACTTACATTCAAGTGTTAGTATGATGTTAAATGGTCAAAAGAAATGAATACCCACTGATCTATGCCGAGATCTATGTGCTTTTTCCTTGATCAGTTTGAATATCGAAATGCATGTGTAATCCTGTAAAGCGGACGGTTATACTGTATAGTCATGAGCTTGCAGAATCAAATAACAGCATGAATATTATATGCTGTTTATCTCTACTTTTCCTTTTCTCTTTATGTTTGCCTTTTACCCTGGACTAATTGGAGGCCTTATTTACAATAATTTATTGAGTTTGTGGGAAGCAGTTTCAGTTTATTTGCACCCTATAATCATTCACTGTTCAGTTGTTTGAAGTAAAAGTTTTACATTGTCATTGATTGATCTTCAACTTTCTAAATCTCCTCTCTCCAGCTGCACCAATTGATGCCATCTGTTGTTACTTGTCTTGTTACCAAAAGATTGGGTAATCGGTTAACTGACAATCATTGGGAGCTCAGAAACATGTCAGCAAGTTTGGTTGCATCAATATGTAAAAGGTAGTCATGTTCTTGCTTTTTGTTTGTTTTTTAGTGACTTTAAAAGATGTTGAGAAACTGGAGCTATTTACTTTACACTCATGTCATGATGCTGAGAGCTTTCATGCTGCCTCCAATCTTGTACCTCGGCATTTGGTCCTCGTGCAAGCACAAAGGATGAGAGGAGAAACATTCTTCATTAAGTTCTGGCAATTTAGATAATCTACCTCACCCGTGGTCATAGTACTTTATGCACTCTTCATTTAAGCTTTTAGCTGGTGAGATGGAAGAGGAATAAAGCCCACTCATGGCTCAGACCTGGATGCAGACGTGTGCATGTCCTGCTTGTCTGTCTTACGAGAATCAGCGAATCACATTTCCTGGGGTATTTGTTGCAGATACGGGCATGTTTACCATAATCTGCAGCCGCGTGTCATTCGGACTCTTGTTCATGCTTTCCTGGATCCGAAGAAGTCATTGCCTCAGCATTATGGTGCAATCAAAGGATTAGCAGCTCTTGGACCTAGTGTGGTATGTTCAGCACTGGCAAAGTTGTAGTGCCCATGTACTGGATGCTTTAAAATATAAGAATAGCTTCCACTAAAACTTTTAAGTGACCGATGTTCACTCACTTTAGAACTTTCCTAATCCTTGTAATTTCATTATTTGTGATTTTCATTGCAAAAATATGAACTACATTGCATTTTACTTTATGCTCTTCTTTGAGATGTCTATGTTCACTTTTGTTCTTGTTCGTTTGCAATAATTTGTTAGTGTTGGTTTTTAGCAATTTGCCATCTTTGTCAACATAGGTTCGGCTGCTGATAATACCAAATCTTGAGCTTTATCTGCAACTTCTTTCGTCAGAATTGTTGCCTGGGAATCAAAGAAATGAGATAAGGAGGCTTGAAGCCTGGCGTGTTTATGGAGCACTGCTGGTTAGTTTGTTGTCTCGTCTCGCTAGAGAATATGGGTAGGCAGATTAGTCTAATTGTGTGAAATTTATTGCTTTCAGAGTGCTGCTGGCCTTTGTATGTACAATCGGCTAAAGATGCTCCCTAATTTGCTCTCACCCCCAGCTCGTGCTGTTTGGAAGACCAACAGGAAGATTGTGATGGTGATGCCAAGTATGAGCTCAGACCCTATAGTAGTGGCATATTATCAATTGAGTGTCCCACTGGTGGCATTGTTTGATAATTAGCACTGATTTTGTAGACTGGTAATAATTGCGTGTAGAGCAGTTCTGCACATGATTGGAATGTTAAATATGCTTTGCATCGTTAGCCATCTGCTTGTTGTGAGCCCTTGAGGTCTATGCAATGTCCCTTTATAGGAATGATGTGACTATTTGCCTGTCTTTTTTTATAATTTTACTGTTAGTAGTGTAGGATTCTACTGCCAATTGTCCCAGCATTGCCTGCTGTTATGTTGGGTCCAGAAAATTGAGTGCCAACACTCAGAATGGAATCGTTTTTTGTTACTGTGGTGGTTTCTTCCAGATAGTTCACAGCAGCGTTATTTTCTCCCACTAGATGGGCTTGTGACGTAGGTGGTCTTTCTATGGTGGCACTAAAACTTGCTTGTTAATTGAGATCTTGTCATCCAGATGGTTCCCATTAGCTAGAGTGGTGGCTGATATAAAGCTTTGTGAAAGAACCAAATTCAACTCATGTTGTCCGGCTGTGTGTTGTTAGTTCTGTTTTTATATGTGATGACTTTTGGATTTTGCTCGTCACGTTCTTCCTCCGCACCACAAAAAACATAACCCATCTTAGTAAAGCCTATGATAAATATTGCTGCAATTCTTTTCAATCAGTTATGTTCCTTACAATCAAGTTGTTGATCTGGCTGACTTATAGATTCTTATATGTGATGTACTTTCACATGTGCACTCAGATAAGCGGAAAGTGAGCTCAGACAACTTAATGCAGCAACCCCCACTGAAAAGGGTAGCTGCAGAGGGAATGATTGGTGGAATGCCTCCCAATCCCATGCAAGGAGTAGCGAGCGGAGTCTCAGGGGCAGTGGGAGTTCCTGGTGTTGCCGTATTGCGTCAATTGCCCAATGAAGGCATCTCGGGAAGGGATGCCAGTGGTAGTTCAGCTTTAAGGATATCAAACGCCTTAGCACAGGCTTGGAAAGAGGATGTGAATGCTGGACACTTGCTTGCTTCGCTGTTCGAATATTTTGGCGAAAGCATGTTCTGCTTCACTCCGAAGCCTGAGTTGTCCATCTTTTTGTGACTATTTAAGCTCTGTGTATCTTGTTTTATCTTATCCAGGGCCATGTTTTGTGCAATTTAAGTTTACCTGTATAATTGGAACTGTTTTAATTATTCTTTTGGTAGTCTGTGGAAGGGGTAATGCAAGAGCCATTGCGCCGGCCCGTTCCTCTGAAGCCGGAAGATGTGCTCTGCTGTTCTGACAAATTGGACTGAAGGGACTTACGATCATTCATTTTACCCTTCACGGCGGCGTGGCCGTGATTCGGCCGGAACAGGCCCGTGTGCTTTAGTTTGTGGGTGAAATTAGCGAGTGGGGTTCCTTAAAGCCTCAACTGGCCTCAAGCCCGAAAGTGGGCCTTTGAGCAAAGGGCCTCAGTTATGGACTATTGATGCACGCATGGAGGCCCATGGCTCGAACTTATTTTGGCCCTTTAGAAGTCAAGGGCCCAATTTGACGCCGAATTTTGGGCCTTACATATATGGAAGATGGCCCAAAGCGTCTCCTTTTCGGTGGGCAGGCCCATTAACTAGGCCCATGTTTGCGTCCATATTGTCTAAATGTAGCCCACGTAGGCCTAATAGCTCGAACTTATTCTGGCCCTTTAGAAGTCCAGGGCCCACTTTGACGCCAATATTGGGCCTTACATGTGCGAACGTGGCCCAAAGTGGGTCCATTTTCTGTGGACGGGCCCATTAACTAGGCTCATCTTTGCGTCCATATTGTCTTACTGTAGCTAATGCCCATCACAAGGGCCGCTCCCTATAAAGCCCAGAATGGGCCGAATGACTCAATGTTGGGGCCATTTGCGTAGGACGGGCCCATAATCAAGGCCCAGCTTGGCTCCTCAATCGGCCCTTGTCCAATGTTGGGCCGCGTCCCTTGGCCCAAAAGCCTATGTTGTGACTGTGGCCCACTTGCTCTAAACCGGTACATTGTAGAAGCCCAATTTTGAGCCTTAAATGCGTCAGGTGGCAGCGTAGGTCCTTTTTCGGTGAACCGACCCGTCAACCAGGCCCATGTTTGCTTCCTTTTTTCATATGGGCCACTCCCTTAGCACCTAAAATGGGCCAAAACATTGGACATGTGGCCCATTTGAGGCTCCAAAGTGGGCCTTAGCAAATGGGCCTCGCTCAACGTAAGTCATTTTGGTTGGACCTGCCCATTAACAAGGCCCATGTTGCATCCATCTTTCTTACTGCACCGATGCCCATCATTAGGGCCGCTCCCTTTGGGGTCCAAATTGGGCCCAGTGTGTGGCCCTTTGAGTTGGACGGGCCTCCTCCTTGAGGCCCACTTTAACACCTCAATTGGGCGGCATTTCCCAATGTTGGGCCCTTCACGCTTTAAAAATATGGCCAATTACGGCAACAGACCCCCATTAGCCGCTTACGTTGGGTATAATTTTTACCCATTTCCAGTGGACTTTATGGCCTGCTAAACCCAAAAGTTGGCCAATCTTTACTGAGACCATTAGTGCCCTAATGGAGGCCCATTAAGGTGCGTGTGATTTTTATTTTGGACCCTAGTTGAGCCCAGTTACCCAAAATGAGGGGATACTAGGCCTTACAGGCTCATTTCGAGGCCCACAACCTGATATTTTAAGCCTCAATTCGGCCGATGAAGCCTAAATGGACCCTATAGTTTAGTTTTGGACTGGGCCATACCCATAGATCTAGCATGGGCCGGGGAATACCAACTGCTTTTTTTTCCCCCCAGAAGAATCTTAGCCCTGTTCAAAGCAAAATAAGCACACCCTACCCCCACAAAAACAAAAAAGTTCCTCACGTTTTTAAGAGGATAGAGAAATAGACTGCAAAGATTAATTAAGGAGCTGATACATGTATGGAGGCAAAGAAAGAAGGAAACGACTCGCTCACACACAAATACTGCAAAAAATAATCAAAAGGTCCTGTCGACCAGGAATCGGATACTTCTCATCAAATCCTGGGTCCGCCAATGATGGTACATATACTCGTAGAGCTTCATTCTCCCTCGTTCAGAATAGGGACAATCAGTGGTTTCATTTGAGCGAGATATACAATTGCCCACCTG
Source organism: Psidium friedrichsthalianum (assembly GCA_019149425.1). NCBI lineage: Eukaryota > Viridiplantae > Streptophyta > Magnoliopsida > Myrtales > Myrtaceae > Psidium > Psidium friedrichsthalianum. The sequence goes on from JAGVVM010009337.1 coordinate 12,090, forward strand.
GAGAGAAAACAAAATGAACAAAACTCATATCCAGGAGCAATTCGCAGTCAAGTTCCAATTTCTAAAAGTACAATCAGAGCTCACTATAACAACAATCAAAGCGTTTTCCACTACATGCCTTAATCTAGATTGATTTCTATATTATTAATTGCACAATTAGCAGTGACAGAATCCACATACTGCAGAGTCAGGTGAATAGCACATATGATAATCTAACAAAAAATTATTTTCTTTTATCTTCCTTTCAAGTAAAAAGAGAGCCCTTCTCAATCACAATCTCTTATGCAGTCATAAGCATGTGACACGGACTAGGTGTTTCGTGGCCCAGGTGGGTAAGTTCTCCCTTACTCGTGTCCCATTGAGGTGAAGCTTGTGGGATCATCATGGTGATTGAGCGTTGTAGGGGGATAAGAGGCAGCTAGGTCGTGTGAGTGGCGTCAGGTGGCTTTGTACTAGAAGTTCTAGGTTAAGTAGAATATGTCTTTAAGAACTCTGAAGACAGGGTTAGCCTCCCGTGTACAAGCTGGTCGGGAGCTGATGCCGCTCTCCTAATCAGGCCATGGCAGGCCGAAACCAGTTGTTATGCCTAAAGTGTCCTACTCGTCTTACTCGATGTAATGGATGGGCGTGGTATGATCCAATAAGGGAAAGGTATTTACCTAAGTGTTCTATGGAACAACTATATGGGGGAAGGTTGATCTAGCTTGGCTAGCTAGACGTCGCACGGGTTAATTCTGCGATCGAAATATGTCGGCCCCCTGACACATGCCTATAAGATTCCACTCTTATTCGATGGATTCGTAATCCATATTCCCATTAAAAACCTTATTGATCTGTTTTTCTGATAGTTGCCACCCTGACAAGGTTAAAAGGACAATATAGTAACTTCAATTCATGTGACCAACAATTAATACATCTCAACACGTCATTTTTATCAGAGACAGATTTAGAAAAGGATCTATTATATTGATGCAACAGTTATTACCCCTAAATTAATACAATATTGTAACTTCAATTCATTTGACCAACAATTAATACATCTCAATACGTCATTTTTATGAGACAGATTTAGAAAAGGATCTATTATATTGATGCAAGAAAGCAGTCACACGGAAGTAAATGCTCACATAAACTTAAGCAGATAAATTATGATAAAAAGAGTACTCACATCATCCAACAACATACTGTTGCTGTAATGATCAACGTTAGATAGAACCTGCATCACAAGAACATGTTCATTCAGCATGACAAGAAATCTATACGGTACTTTTAAGTTTATTCAAAAATCAACAAGAAACAAATCTCATGAAGGCGCAAATTTTCTTTTGGATGTGATAAGAGAGAAACAACTGATATCTCTTATTCATTTCTGCTAAAGAGAGAGTTGCTGCAGAGTTCTGATATATGTCTTACAATGAGCACACTATATAAACATTTGACATCAACAACTCAAAAGTAAAATTTAACTTTTTTCATGGGAACACAAAGAGGAATGACTATTAAGCATTACAAGGCATAAACTGAGAAATATTCAACAATAGATGAGCTGCCCAAACAAATGCGGACAGTTCAAGAGATCAAACCGTCAAAGTACCAGCAGATGATAACGGAACATGCAAATTTAAAGAATGTACAAATGAATATACATATTTCAAACAGTAGTCCTTAAAGAGAAACATATGCACAATCCAGACATAACAGTCGAACTTGGCATTTTGAAGTTCAAATGAATCAGAAACATTATGCATCATTCACATTCAGAGCCACTTAGACAAATTCATGGTTGCTGGCTAGCAGGAAACAGACACAATCCCCGAACAATTGAATTCAACTTTTAAGATATCATAGCTCTTTCTTTGCAACGGAACAAGCATAGCAAAATCGGGTGAGACAACACATTTTTATCAAATTTTAACAGATTCATTATTTGACCATGTCGTCAGGATTCTTTTCTTGGTTCAAATGATTCAGATACATTATGCATCATTCACATTCAGAGCCACTTAGAAAAATTCATGGTTGCCAGCTAGCAGGAAACAGACACAATCCCCGAACAATGGAATCTGACTTTTAAGATATCATAGCTCTTTCATTTGCAACAAAACAAGCATAACAAAATTGGACGAGACAAAAGATTTTTATCAAATGTTAAAACACTCATTATTTGACCACGTTGTCAGGATTCATTTCTTGATTTTAGTTTCCTCATATGTTTCCTACCTTCAGACCTGTTCGTGTCTACAAACAGACAACAATTTTTCATCAAATAAACCAGGCAGCGGCTTATTAAATATAGGCGACCTCAACTAGTTAGTGACAGTTTCCTTCTTCACAGATGCAAAATCGTAAGGCCAAGCCTACTTCCACCATCAAGTCTCCCACTATGCTTTCATTTCTCTGAACTTACTTCTTCAAGCCTTTTCCTCATAATGGACATACCATCGACATTCACAGAAGAGAGTTGGCGGAAAACATCTAATCTAATGAGCCATTTGGAAATGAATTAACCATTAACATTCCTAAAACAATATAACAGAAGCCCCAAACTGCATTAAAATGGAGAATTTACTTAGATAGCGACCAAGTATAAGCAAAAGCAAACATAGCTAATGACCAGCACACTTCACAAGGCTTGCGTTGCTGCATACAGATGATGTTATCCGACAGAGAAATCAACAGAAGCAGTTAAAATATCATAATTCCTTAAACGGAAAACAATCGGTTACTTGCAATTTCGTATTGTTCTATCTGAAACCACACTATCGAACCAGTGCAGGAAGAAGAAAAGGACAAAAACGCCAGAGCAGAGAGCATACAAATTTGTCGAAGGCCCTCGGTTGCAGCAGATTCTGGTGCAGAAAGACGCAATGATCCCAATCACGATGAAGATTAGGGTCGTCACCATAAACCCCATCGATATCCCTATCTACAGCCAATAACGCACAGTCCGGCGATCGAATTCGGAATCTGAAGCCACAATTAGGGTTTCAGATCATGCCAAGACGCCAAATCACGTATCAACATGCATGTTCCAGATAGCCAAAATCACGATCAACAACTACAACAACGAAATGAAACCGAAGTCGCACCTTCGGGATCTTCCGATCGCTCCCGCTCGGTGCTCACGAAGGAGAGGATGGAGAGAGAGGATCGATCGCGCTTGAAGCTCCCTTAGCGAACTAAAACTCGGTTGTCGTGGCTTCTGGCTTGTGAGTCGTGCCTGGTGATCGTGGATCTGCCTTGGTCGATTTAAACGGACGAGTCGGGTCAAACCGATTTAGGCCCGAGTCGGGTTCATCATCGAAGCCCACGAGAGGTGAACGAGAAGTGCTTTACTTGGGCTCCCGTTTTGAGCCGTCGAAGTGTAAAAGGCCGAAAGAGGAACAAAATTGAAGGCCACTTGTCTATTCAAATCTCTACAGGCCCATGAATAGTGGGTCATTTCAAAGGCAATTTTCAAAAAACGATACAAAACGTTGGCTTGTATCGTTTGTGAAAATTAACGAATGCAAAATATTTTCGCCATCTACGAAATGGTTAGAGCTAAATTCTCATCAGTAATGAAAAAAATTTCATTGACTAATTATTTGAAACCATACAAGCGATCATTTTTTGAAAAATATTTTTCAAATCATCCATTTTTGGTGAAACAAGTAGAGCTTTAATTTTTTTTTAAAAAGACAAACTAGATTATTTTGTTTAGTCTTTTGTGGGAGAATTACCAAAAAAATCTTAAAGATATTTCAATGTTGTCAATTCAGTCTTAAACTTTTTTTTTTGCCAATTCAATTCTAACGTTTTTACATTTTTGTCAATTTAGTATATCTGGTTAATTTTGCCTGACTGAAGTTTTCTTTTTTGTCGTAACCCGATTGGCATTGACATGACATTGCCAGCGCTAATATAGACTTTTTCAAAAAAATTATGAATGCGAGGGTTTCTAAGGGCTAGGACACCCTTGCTTAGTGCCGGCAAGGGTGTCCCGGCCCTTGCAATCTCTAAGCAAGGGCACAGTGGCCCTCGCCTAGTCTGGATGATGGCCTCGCTTGCCTAGATCAAGTGATGGCTATGACACCTCACTAGCCCTAAATGTTGGGTGAAAAACTAAAGAAAAGGAAAAAAAAGGATTTATAAAAACTCAAAAAAATTATTAAAAAAATTTCACGTTAGTACCAGCTGATCAAAATTGTCCAGATGGATAGAATTGACATAAATGCAAAAGGTTTTGGACTGAATTGATACAATTATAATAAGCTTATGATTTTTTTTTAAATGTAATTCTCCTGCCTTTCGTGAACAAGTGGAGGAATAGTTTATGCAATGGACAATGACATTAGAGGTCACAAAAAAACTGAGTAAATTCACCAAAAACCCCTTCATGGATGGATCCGAATAATTGTTTGGAATATCCTGTCTTGTGTCCTATTCTCCTAATCCCTTCCTGCTCTTTTTTTAATTGGATTCTCAGATCTTGCAATAATGCAGCTCATCCCTTTGTAGACGTGGTTTATCTAAAGCTTTTGTTTATTTTTTTGGGATATTGCAGAAACTTTACTTCGCAATTTTATATCATCAGTATGAAACCTACGAAAATGGAAAGCTAAAAAAGAGGAAAAGAAATAGAAAATGAAACATAATTCTGATGTGGAAAAAAGAAAATGACGTGGAATTAACACGTGGCATCATTGGATGGAAAGTTAACAGAGGTAAAATTTGGGTACAGAGTAAAAGTTGATGATTTTTTATAAGACCAAAAAAATTGGAGCCACAATTGGGATTCCATGAAAAGTTGGTGTTTTTTTTTAATGGAATTAGGCTAGCCTAATTGTGATATCTTGGATTAATTTATTAAGATATTATACGCTTTGCCCCATCTCATATCGAGCCTCACGATTTTGCTCTTTGGCGTACAAGTGGGCACCTTTCCAGAAGGTCACTTATCTTGAGAGTGCTTTCACTTGAGCACGCTTAAGCTAAGCATTGACGTTAAGTACAAAAGCATCTCTGTGAGTTAATTCTAATTTTCACATATACGTTCCAAAATTGCTCTCCCCCTGTTCGATGCGCAGTTCATTTCATTCGTGCCCACTTTACAACTCTAGCAGCCTGCCAGGAGCCCCTCCTTATCTAGTCCCTCTAACTCCAGTGAGCACTCTCCGCCCTCATTAGACTAGATCATTACACTAATTACTTTACCATTGCCATGACATAATTCTGGAACTTTAGCCTTGGCATATCAGCAGGAATACAATCTCGTGCACGTTCCGTGAACAACGTGTCTAAAGGCGGTATGTATATCTAAAAATTAGACGAGTACTCTAAAGCTTCTTATTCCTCACCGATCATATAAGTGAATAACTGTGACTTACCAAGAAAGTTTCATGGGCACTGGGCAGAGGAAATTGGCTTTCCCAATAATGTCCATCTTTGATGAATTACAAAGTATGGCTACCACCTACATGTCAAAACTTATTCAATTCTTATAAAGGACCAAAAAAGAAATACTTATTGTAAGAATTAAGTGCAGAAATACAACAAAATGGAGAGTAAAAATGAGAAAAAAAAATCATGACACTAAATTTATCTTGATTTATTTTTAAATTAGAATATCTAGTAAAATATCTGTTGTGACTCTTAATTATAAGAGAATGAGAACATATATCCACTTAGTAGTTAGACATAAGGAGCACCGCCTTTTGAGACCAAAAAATTACGCACTAAGGCTCCGTTTGTTTCACGGAAAATGGTCTCCTGGGGGAAAACATTTTCCAGGAAGTCATTTTCCAAGAAAATAACTATATTTTCCGGTGTTTGGTTAATACTTAAGAATGAACTGGAAAACAATTTCCGTCGTTTGGCAAGGAATTGATTTTCCGGCGGCGGCGGCGGCGGCGACCGGCGGCGGCGACCGGCGGCGGCGACCGGCGGTGAGCGGCGGGTGGCCGTGGATCGATGGCGAGGACCGACGGCACGGAAAATGATTTCCGTTTTTAAAAAGAGGAAATCGTTTTCCACAATTTTCAAAGGGATTTTTCCATAGGAGGAAAATGTTTTCCGGGGTTAACCTATTTTCGACGCCGGAAAATCCGGAAAATATTTCCAGGAAAACTTTTTGCCTAAACTATGAAAATTCTCTCGCGCCTTTGGCATGCGGCTCCCTGCGACCCCCACTGGGGCAGCCTCCTGGATCCGTGCTCATTCGGCAAGATTTCCGTATTTTTTATCGATGGAGGGTTTAAATCACATCTCAATAGTTGTTGATATTATTTTTTCAATTATCCCTTCCCTATCCCACATTTAATGCGAACACGAACCAAGGATCCCGTCAAAAGTATTCCATGCATTGAAATCGTGCACCTGGAGTTTTAGATCAAGTGGGGCTCTTCGGGCACTCCTCAGATCCCCCGAAGAGCTGTCCCGTGCATTTAGTTCGCGAAGTGGACCGAGTTCGCGTGGCTAGTGGCGCGACCGCGACGTTCCGTTGGGGAGACCCACACGGGGACGGGGACATGGAAGTGACGTCAGACAGGACGTAGCCATGCAAAGAAAACGACACAACTGATAAGCGGGAGAGAGAGACTCAGACAGCATCTTGCGGGCTACGAGTCGCCTCCGCCCATGAGCAGATGGCAACGAAAGTCAATCGAGCGGGGGCACGCCTTATCCTCGCATGGACGACAAGCTGTTGCCCGTGACGTAAGGAGGGACGTCTGACTTTTGGCATTCCCTAGGTTGCTGACTAAAGTCGGTACGGCCATCAATGAACGGCCCAGCTTGCACCAGAAACAACCCAAAGAGGGGACCATACTTCGACCAATCATGTGCTTGGAAGCATGGTCACTTTCCCGCGAATGGCATACCGAGAGACCGCCCAAATGCTTGCGTTCCATGGCAGAGTTTGGAGAAGATGAGTGAATCGAACTTCTGATTAATCCATCATCGAGTACTCATCTAGGCCGAAGATGAGATCTAATGTCATCACGGACGGAGCTGACTTCTTGAGTGGAGTATCGCCGTCGAAGGATCAATGATCGCGAGAATGAAATTTCGCCCAGTGCAATGTCGGGACATTGGCTTGCCCCCGACGCGCCGCGACCTATTTTTCTCCGGATTGGACAGGTCAAATGAATACGCTCCGTCGAGGCATGTGAATATCATTCTCAAGTTCGATATTGGCTTGGAAGTCGATGGTGTAAATATTAGGTGCCAAGTGTATATCACATGTCATGTCAATAATACTTGACTTTAAGTTGTAGCTCAAGCTTAAAGCATGCGTTCATAATCTCTATCACTTGTGTAATTATTTCCACTTTCATAATCCATATATGTGGAGACAGGAGAGTTTTATGACTTTATAATCAGATTATCATTCAACTAAGGCAAAAGGGAGAAATTCTACACAGTTGCATCACTTGATGGTCAACCACAAATGATGAACCGATTCGTCACATCCTTCAGTTATCCACTCTTGACTATCATCTAATGACTGTATATAGATGTCGGCAACCAATTGGCAAAAATAATTCGGGGATTTCAGACTGTCCCCGTGACCCGTTGACTTTGTCAATCGATAACTGGTAATTTGGGGCGCGCATGATAACCATTCTGTTCCAGAAATGATTTTTGGAACAAAAATAATTTTTTTATTTTTGCCAAAAATAAAAATTTTGTGTTTCTGATTTTGGTCCAAAATATATTTCTGAAATAGATTTTTATTTTAGAAATAGAAAAACAGATTTGCGTTGCCAAACGAGTTTCTGTTCCAAACCTATTTCTGGAATAAGTTTGGAACAGAAACAGAGAAATAAAAACGTTGTCATGCGTGCCCTTAATATCATCTTATCACAACATTTATCCTGTTAAATTAAGGAAGTTCACAAAACTTAATACCAAAATAAATTATTCGAATGACCACTTGACACGTAAGTTTATAGGTCTCCAAGAACTCTGGCCTAAGAAATTAACAAATAGAGGAAAAATAGAACGCATGTTTTTACTGCCTACTCTCTTAAAACTCCTGGTGTATAAGATTGTTTAAGTAAAATCTTCTCTACACACGGTAATCACTCACTTTCTCAAATGGTTGGTGCAGGAAACTTACCAAAAAAAGTCCTAAACATATTGTAATCGTGTCAATGCAGTTTTGAACTTTTTTTTTTACCAATTTAGTCATAAATATTCTTGTAGTCATGCCCATTCAGTCCTAAATCTTGTGCATTCGTGCTAATTCAATCATTTCAGTCAACTTTGGCCTAAAATTGCTGACGTGATGCAGCCGCTGCTGATGTAGCCAGTATTTAATGATATTCTATATTTTCTTGATTTTTTTACTTGTATATATTTTTAATTTTCTTTTTCCCTCTTTTCATTTCTTTCTCTTTCTTTTTTTTCTCCTCCTTCCTCTAGCTGGCCACACTGTTGTTAGGCAAGGTCACACCTCGTCGAGGACCGGTGGGGGCAAGCTTGCTGGCCCTCGCCTCTAGCTGTTCCTTGCACTTGGTGGCCCATTGGAGAAAGAAGAAGAAGAAAAAAAGAAAGAGAAAGAGAAACAGAAAGAGAAGAGAAGAGAAGAAAATAAAATAAAATAAAATAAAAATAAATAAAAATTCAAACACGAAAATAATAGTAAAAATCAGCAACGTCAACGATTTTCGATCGAAATTGATTGGAAGGACTGAATTGGTAAAAATGAAAAATGGTTAGGTATGAATTGGAAAAAAAAGATTTAGAATTGAATTGGAACCATTACAATAGGTTTACGATTTTCTTTTTGGCAATTTTGTGATGGTGCATGAGTTTGTATATCGAACATTTACCTTAGAAAGGTCAGCTTGAAGTCTAGATTACCTCATGCCACCTCTCCCCTCAATGCAAAAAAAAAAAAACTAGAAAATATTTTCTATTTCCACGGTGGATTATATATGAGTTTAGTTTAAATTGAAAGGATCTCAATCCAATCCAAAACACATAAAGAAGAGGCAAGTTGGAGAACTATATTTTTTTTTCTCTCAACGTGAAATTGATAGTTAAAGAAGCAATCATGAGTAACATGTCCAAGGAGCAAATACCCAGACTTGGAGCGAGAGAAGCACTGTCATAAGGGCAAGAGGGACGATCAGCCCAAGGGAATGCACGTCTAGCCAGGCACACCATCTTCAAGCCAAGAATTAGTGGCGGTGGTGGCGGCACTGTCATTCGAGGTCGAGTTCCCACTTGAGTTTGCTCCAGGGTACAGATTCACCCCCACCGACGGGGAGCTCATTCTTTATTACTTGAACCCCAAAGTCGTGGGCGATCCAATTCCGCTCGGTGACTTCGTCGTCGACGACGTCGATCTCTACAAGTTCGCCCCCAAATAATAAAGACATATGTGGAAATTTGTGATCATGGATCCCACCTCTCTATCCAGAGATGGACAATTAAACTTGAACACTTGGACAATTATCCAGCCACCACCAACCGTCCAGGGACCATCTGGTCCCGCCACAAATCACCTTCTTCTTGCTTCTCCTCCTCCTCCTCCTCCTATAAATGTGGACGCGCACCATGGCGACGTTACTACACAATCATCACTTGCAAAGTTCACTACCTTGAATCGAAATGGCGACCTCGAAGACCATTGTGCTCTTTGGCCTCCTCTTCGCCATTGTTCTCCTCATCTCCTCCGAGGTCTCGGCACGAGAGCTCGCCCAGGAGACTCCGTCTCGTGAGTGTCCAATTCTTCCTAATTAAACATCGAAATTACATTAGTCGAACTCTATTTCGTTCGAATTTGATTGTGTAAAGTTCAGGTTTCGGCGAACTAATCTAGTTCGATCTAAAAGCTACGTTCTTTAGGAATGGCATCAACTTCCTAAGTAGTCAAATGTGCACAAAAGCAACAAAACTTCCAGATTTCAATATGCATATGTGCAGAGCAACGCGTGAAGGACCCAATTTTTTATTTTTATTTTTCCATTTTGGATTTACGAGCTGGACGAAATAGCCATCCTTTTTTATTTCGTCCGATGAAAACAGACGTATTAGCATGTTAATGGCTTTCCATTTCGTTGTAGAGGAGAGCGTGGAGGAGGCTAAGCGCGGTCACGGATATGGAGAAGACTTTGGCCGCGGTGGAGGCGGTCGTGGCGGCGGCGGCGGAGGTGGCCGCGGGGGCGGCGGTGGCGGTGGGGGCGGAGGCGGTGGCGGCGGCGGCGGCGGAGGTGGTGGTGGTGGTGGCGGCGGCGGCGGCGGCGGAGGCGGTCGCGGTGGTGGTGGCGGAGGCGGAGGTGGTCGTGGCGGTGGGGGAGGCGGTCGCCACGGCGGCGGTGGTGGCGGAGGCGGAGGTGGTCGTGGCGGAGGCGGAGGCGGCCGCGGGGGTGGCGGAGGCGGTGGCGGTCGTGGTGGCGGTGGCCGCGGTGGTCACCCTCCAGAAGAAACCGAAGATGCCAAGAATTAGATGATGCATGGATTCTTGTCAATCCTCTCACTATGTTACCCTACTTTATGTTGGAAGTAATGTGTCCTGCGACTCCTAAAAGCTGAAAGCTCTTATGTATCGTTGAATAAATGGTGGTTCCACCTTTATGAAAAGCTCTAGAGAATATAGACTCCAATCCACGTATGAAGTTCACGTCATAGCTAGTTTTCTTTTCTGTAAGTTAATGGCATAACGGAAATCATATCATGACGACTCGAATCATTTGCATACAACACACGAAGCACGCGCTGTCATAAGCGCAAACTTAAATAAAAGTCTCTAAGTAATTTACTAACTGTATTCCCCTCCTTAAGCATGATGAATAAAAATCTCAAAACCCAAGAAAGTCCTGAACTAACCATAAGCAGAAAAACAAGAAAGAAACCCTATTTTCATTAACATCGGCCCTCCAAGTCGTCTCCAATCCTTTCATCTTGTGGCATTGGATCAATGTTGTAATTGTTCTCACGGACATAATAATTTATTGGAGGGTGATTTAGTTCGTATCTTCTCAAGCCATTTTGCTTTGTCTGTTTCATCACCACCGAGGTGGGAACCAATTGTAACCTTTTTTTTTATTTGTAAATCCAAATCAAATTAATTTGATTGAAATAATCATAAAAACGATAATTTATCATGTATACATAAAGAAAAATACTTTAATATATAACGTATCCCAACGTGCCCAAATTCTTTTTTTTGAAAAATAACGTGTCGGCATATTGTGCCATATCATGTTGTATCTTATTGTGTTGTGTCGTGTGTCGATGTCGTGCATACCGAGCACTGTTGGCGTTGACGTGAAATTTCTAATTTTTTTAAATAAAAAAAGTTTCACATCATGATTGAATTGATATAAATACAAAAAGGTTTAGGACTCAATTGGTAAAAAAAGAAGAAATTTTATGTTTGAATTGACATAATTACAATAGATTATGATTTTTTTAAATAATTTTCTGTGATGTGAGGGAGGACCTTTCCCCTTCTCAAAAGCATGGAAATATCTACCTTTGAATGAAGATCACAAAGCAACCCCAATTTTCGATCTTGGTCTCAATAACATACATCATGAGTTTACACACATAAACCTTCACTGTGGACTTAAGGGGGAAAATTCCGACAAAAAAAACAATTGAGGAAAAAAAACAGGAAAAAAACTTACTTCGAAAGGAATAGTGGAATTCTTTTTTTTTTTTTAAATCAGAATATTGGAATTCATTAAATAACGAACTTTAGCATCCCGTTCTCTCTCCCGATCCTAGACTATTCGAAGGTCTTTTTTTTTTTTTTTTTTTGACATAGTTACATCGATAGACTGTTACTACCAAGGCGATGGGATATAATGCTAACTACCTCTGAACTTTGCCCGCTCAAGAAATTTGAGAACAATGACGGCGTAAGCCATCGAGGCC
>JAGVVM010009338.1:0-16080 GCA_019149425.1 Psidium friedrichsthalianum
GTGCTGTATACGAATGAATTTGAGGTTCCGTCACATTATTTCATTATTCCTACCAAATAAAAAACAACATTCAGTCTGTAAAGGCATCCAAGGTTGTATTAACAAGTAGACCAAAAGGATCCAAACACATCAACTTCTCAAAAGGGACCGAAGGGACTGAAAGGCATTCTCTTCCTTATCAAGAAAACCGAAGTCATAAGTTCTAATTAAACAAGTAGACATCCTCAACGCATCAACTTTGAGCCTTATTTTACCATACAACTGCTAATTTGCCCTCTGAACCCTAATGTCCTTGTCGGAGCCCTAATTTTCCCGTCGGATTAATTTTCCCCTCGAAGCCCTAATTTCGTCTCGAGGTCTAACTTTCAAATTAGGATAAAGATGCATACCTGGCAAGGGTATGATGGTGGTGAGCGACGCGGCGATCGAGCGAACGACGGCGGTGACTCCACAACAGACAGCGTAATTGGATTTCCACAGCGGACCCACTCCTTCTCACGAAAGGGGTAAAGGGGAAGGAGAGATGTCGTTTGTTAATAATAACACAAACGACGTCGTTTTTTATTTCACGAAAATACTTGGCTACGTTCAATTTCCACAGTGACATCAGCTTCTCAAAATTTGTCACATAAGCTAATAAAATAAATTGTAAAATCTACGTAATTCATTTGGCCAGATTTTGGCCGGATTGGCACTAAAATGTACGCTTTTCTCCGAACTTGGCACTTAAGTGAACGATTTGAAAGTTTTGGCACCAAAGTGCACGCCGTACACAAGTTTTGGCACTTGGGGTGTACTTTTGCCGATTTAGCTAGAATACCTTATCCTACGCTAGAACTAGAGGTGAGCTTATTGAGTCCTCGACTCACTAGCGCTGGTTGCTAACATTTCAGATCCCCGACTGTAGTGATGGATGTACCCCCGACACTTTTTGGACTCTCAGTGGAGGTAGAGGCAGAAATAAGCCACTACGTAGAGGAGGATGGTACTGTTTGGATCAGACACCTGACTATTATTTGGGTAGACCAGGGTAGTCCTCTCCTGGTCCCACATAGGTACGAGGCGTGGATGGTAGAGAGAGATCAGGTCTTCGTGGGACCCATTCGAGCTTTCGATGTTCCGATGGCAGAGGTGGATGACCTCACACTTCTTCGTCCCGCTACCTATAGAGGAGAGATACTCGACCCGAGCCGATCGAGCAGCTGCCGTCGCAAGACGGATGGTGACTGACAGCCATGCTGAGGGCGACCCGATGGACACTGAGCCGTCCTCTCCAGAGTACGAGGAGAACCCGGAGTAGCTTCCCTGGCAGTCGATTGGAGTATGTGACATTCTGGATTTTCGACCCATTTTCGAAATTTATAAATAGAATGGATAAATTTCATTAATACGCTCTAGTTAAACCTTACTCGAACCTGATCAACTCGAGATGACTAACCAAAGGGGAAAGGCTATCTAGGACCTTAAAGTATGTGGATCTAATAAGTCGATACGCGTAACTTCTAAACAGCCGCCCGTTGGTCTGAGATTTCGACAGAGTCGTAATTTAATGAATTTGGCCACGAGATGAATTTCGATCTTGAACAATCGAATTTTTATGATGGTTACAATGGAGAATTGGATTTGGTTATAGAAGCATCTCTAGTCGGGCAGTCAGCCGGAAAACATCGCGAAGCAAGACGTGAGGTGAAAAATTACCGAAATGCCCCCGATCAATGCTCAGTCCTTAGAATTAGAATAATTAGAATTATTTTTGAATGGACGCATTAGTATAGTGTCAATTTCAATCTGAAACTCGTTCGCGCTTGGGACCCGATCGGTGCATTTGGTATGCATCCCGAGGCAATGTCTCATCGGTTGTCACATCAGTCACATCAATCTTGTCAAGTCAAATCAAATCCAATCAATCAAATCAATCAAGTCCAAGTCACTTCTAGAAACCCCACTACCAACTCTACCTAACCCATTAATTCAAATTTGAATTGTCTTTTCCTCATTATAAACTCTCCACTCTCTCTCTCTCTCTCTCCCTCATATCCCTCTCATTCTCTCCAAATTTTCGGCCAAAACCCCCTCCTCCTCTCCCTCCCGAAGCTCTCTCTCCCTCTCGTGTCTTCTCGGTCTACAGCGCGCACCTAGACGAAAACAGCTCATTCGGGCTCGTCCGGAGTCCAAGTGACTCCCGTTTTCTCCCACACGATCGTAAGGCAAAGGGCTTCGAAGATCTGCAATCCTCTTCCCCAGATCTGGCTGGAAACCCCTTGAACCAAAGCCAAAACCGTGACCCTGTGCTGGGCGGACTTCCTACAGCAACCCCAACTTCAAACAGCCACCGACGAAAATCCAACCATTGGATCGCCGTGATTTTTGGATATGTCATAGATCTATCCAAGGTGAGTTCATGGAACTTTGTTTCACTCCGATCCGATATCATTTGGGCTTACATTCGTGCGTTTTCATTTCGGTCAACGAAACTGTTTTTCTGGGTCAGTTTCGTGTTTTACATTCTATGGTCATAATCTGACCTTAGGAACCTAAGGGACTCATATCCATGTCATGTCCTTATTTTCCAGCTTATTATAGCCCTGGTTTAGCCCTTCCTCAGCCCCAAAGTTGCTGCGCTCCCCCTTGGACCGAGAACTCCTCATTCGGCCATATTGGTCTCTGCCGTCATCGCCATCGTTCCAGGCACTTTCCGGTAAGCAAACCTCTAATCTTGGCTTAGGAATATGGTATGTGTGTTTAGTTTGGCTAATGGTTTGCTTAGTGCGTGTAAATCAACTAGGAATCGCAAAAATCGCGTAGAGCGGTTAGGCCGGTTTTGGGGTTTTCGACGATGTGGGCTGTTCGTGGGCTTGAGATCCTGTTGGTAGGTATTATTAAGGTATACGAGGGCTTTGGATTATGGTTTGGGACGTGAGGATGAGTGGTGTGAGTGGTAGATGGGTTAGAAAGTCAATTTGGGCTAGTTGGACTTGATGGGCTTGGGTTGTTTTTTGAGGATATGGGCTTGGACGTGGGCTATAGGACCTCATGGGCTGTTCTACAGCAAATTCTAAGTAAGAAATTAGAGAGTCCAAGTGCGATTATGGGCCGTAGGTAGATTGGGCCTAGAGGGGCTTAATGGGCTTGAGATTGGATCGTCTGATCGTGGGCTTGTGCGTGAGCTTCTAGGGCCTTTTGGGCTGGTCTTGGGTGAGTCTAAATGAGTATTTGATGGACCCAAATGTGAGGTATGGGCTGCGAGTCAATTCGGGCTTAAATGGACTAGCTTAATCAAATGGGCTTAAGGTGCAATTTCTTATGTAGAGGCTTGGGCTTGGTTCATTGAGCTTAGTGGGTTGTCCCAAGAATGATTTGAGTGGAAATTTGTGAGCCCAGTGTGGTTGTGGACCGAGAGTCAATTCAGGTTTAATTTAGGCTAGTGTGATCCAATGGGCTTAAGGTGTGGTTTCATGCGTGATGAATTGAGCTTGATTTAATGGGCTTAGAGACCTAACCATGGGTTGATGTGAGTGAGTTTGTGAGCCCAAATGTGAGGCAATGGGCCGCGAATGAAGGAATAAGGATTGTGGGCCGAATTGGACAAATGGGCCCGAAGGGCTTAACGTGTGAAATCGAGCGAGCCAAGTTGATCTTGATTTAAGGAACGTAGAACTCAGTCGATGGAGGAACTAAAAGGTAATTGGGGAGCCTGAGTATGGTTAGTAGGCCATGAGTGAATGATGGGCCTAGAGTGGACTTGAGCCCAGAAGGCTAGGTTGTCTACGTTCGATGCCTTGCTAGTAATTAATTGAACATATGCCTTGATGAATATGTTTTGCTATTAACTTGTCACATGCCATGGTATGCACGTACATTGAATGGTTCGTTTAGAAGTGGTGCTCTATGCTTGTGACATGAGTTGCCCATTTGTTGCACACGAAAATATGGGCATGTGGCATATGTAACGTGCATTGATTTAGTTGTGAACATAGTACGCGTCCATGCATCGACGAGATAAGGGTGAGGATGGCCCTGAGGTGTGTTTACGCGGGGAAGTTGGAGGGATAAACGTGCCGACCTGAGGTGCCTATATGACACAAGTCGAGGCACAATGCGCCCGGACGTGCATGGCACGGGGTAGTTGGAGTGATAAGCGTGCCAACCTGAGGCGTTCCACACGCGGGTTAGGGCACGGGTCTGAGGCGTACGACACGCGGGCCAGACCTGATGCGTTTTTACGCGGGTCAAGTGGTATTCTGATACCAAGCATTGAGCTTCTTGCATTAAGCATTGAACATCGAGTTCGAGATCGTGGCATGCTCTGCTCGTTCATCCCTGCATGTGATTTTGTTCCCCGTTATTTGAGATTGATAGTAGAACTAGCCCTCATCCACTTTAGTTCACGTACGTGGTCGAAGGAGTTGCGCTAAGGAGAGTTGGCGAGCCCTAGAATGCAGGGTAAGGCCGAACCGACTAGCATACTTTATCCTACGCTAGGATTAGAAGTGAGTTTATTGAGTCTTCGGCTCACTGGCGTTGGTTGCCAGCATTTTCAGACCTCCGACCGTAGCGATGAGCATTCCATCGATACTCTTGGACCCTTGTGGAGGTACGTGAGATATTCTTGCTGAGACCGATGGATACCGAGCCTCCCTCTTCTGAGTACAAGGAGAATCCCGAGGAGCTACCGTGGTAGTCGGACTGGAGTGACGCTGAAAAGGAGTGACCCCTAGGTTAAGGTGTCTAGTAGAGCATGGAGATTATGGACCTATGTTGTATTTCCTTTAGAGGATCTTGTACCGTAACGCTTATTGACCATATGTATGTATTGGTGATTATTGTTATCTGTGTATTTTTGTATTTTACCCCATTATCGTATGTATGCATGTATAGGTTGGAGATTAGCTTCCGCTGGTGAGTTTCGTTTCCGAAGCGTCATCTGGCCGCGATGAATTTTCCTGGGCCGTCGCGAATCGTTGGCCAGGCGGACGTAGACAGATTTGGCGGGATGTCCCGAGCCGTAGGGTTCGTGGCGTGATAGAGCGAGATCGACCAAGAATAGATTATAAACTCAAGGTTGAGTGTTCTGACCGAGTATAGACTTTTGGGTTGTATTTTGGTATCCTCTTTTGATGGTCTGTACCTAACGCTCTTATATATATAAATCTGTGTTGTGCTTGGCTATTATTGTCGACCGTGTACCTTGTTCCTTCTACCCCATTATCATATGTATGCATGTATGGGTTGGAGATTAGCTTCCGCAGGTTTAAGTTCAACAGGTGCGTCGTCTGGTCGCGATGGGATTTCCTGGGCCATCGCAAATTGTGGACCAGGCGGACGCAAGTGTTGGCGGGATGTCGCGAGCCCGTAGGGTTCGAGGCGTGACAAGCTTCCGACAAAATCTTCTCTTTCAGCTCCTCATCGTTCGGTACGCAAAGACGTCCTTTAAACTTCAGCACTCCATCTTCGGTTACTTGAAACTCAGGCTTCCTCTTATCCACGTCAGCAGCCACTATCTTTTGTATATCAGAGTCCGTAGGCTGTAGTTCCTTAATCCCCAACTGAATTTCTGGTTTGGCTCGTAGAGTAGCCATCAGGCTCAAGAGGTTTCCTACCTCGATCTTAAACTCCGAGTCCCTTATTCCTTCTAATAGCGTCCACTCTTTTACCATCAAGTGCGCGATGCTCGACTTTCGGCTCAGGGCATCCGCTATCTTGTTCGCCTTTCCAGGATGGTATAAAATGTCGCAATCGTAGTCCTTTAATAATTCCATCCAGGGACGCTGCCTCATATTCAACTCCTTCTGTGAGAACAAATACTTTAGACTCTGGTGGTCCGTATAAATTTGAAATTTCTCACCCACCAGATAATGCCTCCAAATCTTTAGGGCAAACACTATTGCAGTACTCCAAGTCATGCGTCGGGTAATTCATCTCGTGCAGCCTCAATTGTCGAGATGCATACGCTACCACCCGTCCATGTTGCATCAAGATATATCCCATTCTTCTCAGTGACGCATCACTATAAATCTCAAATCCTCTAGGTCCTAATGGGATTGTTAACACTAGTGCGGTAGTCAATCTGCTCTTCAGCTCCCGAAAACTCTCCTCGCACTTCGTGGTCCATTCAAACTTCGACTCTTTCTTCAGCAAACGAGTTATTGGGGCAGCTATCGCGGAGAACCTTTCCACGAAGCGTCTATAGTAGCCAACCAAACCAAGAAAACTTCGCACTTCTGTCATGGTTGTAGGCTCGGCTACTTCGCTACAGCTTTAATCATCGTTGTATGCACTGATATTCCTTTACCAAACACTATATGTCCAAGAAATGCCACTCTACTCAGCCAGAACTCGCACTTACTAAACTTGGCATACAGCGAGTGTTCTCTCAGGGTTCATAGGACAATTTCCAAATGTCGCTCATGGTCCTCAGAGCTCTTCAAGTACACTAAAATATCATCAATGAAAACTATCACAAACTGATCCAGGAACTCCTTAAACATTCGATTCATCATATACATAAATGTGGCTGGGGCATTCGTCAATCCAAACGGCATAAGTGTGAACTCGTAGTGTCCATATCTCGCCCTAAAAGCCGTCTTTGGAACATCCTCCTTCTTGATCCTTAGTTGGTGATAGCCCGTCCTCAGGTCTATCTTGGAAAATACGGACGCTCCTTGAAGCTGATCAAACAGGTCGTCAATT
This sequence comes from Psidium friedrichsthalianum, assembly GCA_019149425.1. Lineage (NCBI taxonomy): Eukaryota > Viridiplantae > Streptophyta > Magnoliopsida > Myrtales > Myrtaceae > Psidium > Psidium friedrichsthalianum. The sequence continues at coordinate 6,691 of JAGVVM010009338.1, forward strand.
CTTGACAGCGGGTACTTGTTCTTAATTGTCACCTGATTAAGCTGCCTATAATCAAGACACAACCTCAAGGATCCATCTTTCTTTTTGACAAACAGTACCGGAGCTCCCCATGGGGAAGCACTGGGGCGGATAAATCCTTTATCCAGTAGCTCCTGCATTTGCACCTTCATCTCCTTTAATTCCGACAATGACATCCTATACGGTGCTTTTGAAATAGGCTCAATTCCAAGGGTCAACTCAATTAAAAACTCTACTTCACGCTTTGGTGGCAAACCAGGCAATTCTTGAGAAAAGACGTCCGGGAAATCTCTCACTATAGGCACCTCCTCCAACTTCATTTCCTGAACAGATGAGTTCGTTACATATGCCAAAAATCCTTGACAACCTTGATCCATTAACCTAATCACTTCCAGTGACGAAATCCAAGGGATCGAGGTTCCTCCTCGATTTCCCATTAATTCATATCCAAGGTAGCCTACTAGGTTAAGTCGAATCATACTCCTACTACAGTCAATGACAGCTCCATGTCTAACTAACCAATCCATACCAACAATTACGTCAAAGTCAAACATGGGCAAGACTGCCAAGTCGATTTCGTCCTCTCTATAACCCAAGGCTATCTTACACCCCTTGCATCCTAACGCGATGATTACTCTATCTTTCAATGGGGTGGTCACATACAAGATAATATCCAAGGGTCTAACATCTAATCCAGATAGCTCAATAAACCTCTCAGACCCAAAGGAATGCGAAGCTTCAGGATCAAACAATGCATACGCAGTATGACCACAGAGAGAGACGGTACCTGTGATTACTCCTAGCGCGTTCTCAGCCTTCTTGCGCACCACTGCGTAGACTCTTCCTTGAGCGGGTGGGCGGTTCAGATTTCCTTGAGGGGCGGCCACAGTCTAAGGTCACTGCTGCTGGAACTGCGGTCCAAAGCCCTTCCTTGTGCAGTTTCTCCATTGGTGCCCCAACTGTCCACAGCCAAAGCATCCTCCTGTTTGCTTCAGGCGGGGGTTAGTCCCATGCTTTCTGCCGTAGTCACGACAGTTTGGACTTTCTGATGGCGATAGTTTTCCCAGGGTCCTCCTAGCTGGTGGAACAAACCTTTGGCTGTCTCGCATCGATCTATTGTCGAAATTCTTGTGGTCCCTTCCGGATGTGAACCGCGGTCCAGATGCGGTAGTCTTCTCCAGCAAGTCTTGCTCGATTGCCAGGGCTCTCTCATACATCTCATTGTAGTCTGTCTCTCAGCCTAGTGGCAATCAGCATACTCTTCAACTCTGGCCTTAATCCTTCACGAAACCTCCTTGCTCTATCCCATGGATCCTCTATCAACTTTCATGCAAACTTGGACAGCCTCGCAAATTCGCCTTCTGTCACGCCCCGAACCTTACGGGCCTGGGACATCCCTCGGCTACTGCAATCGAATACACTCTCTCTCGCTCGCCTGATCCACTCTTCGCGACGGCCCAGGGAAAATCATTCTACGTCGCGACCAGGCGGCGCGTACAATAAGCCATAAACCTGCGACCTGCTGAAGCGTGCCTCCTATCCATACATGCATACATAAGATAATCGGGGTAGTACACGAAAAGAGAAACACAAAGCATCAATATATACATAACAAAAGTGTTTGGTACATACCCTCAAAAGAAAATACACCCCTGGCCCCGCCACCTACGCTCATACTAACTCCCAAGACTAGACCAGTATCAGCAAGACATCAGACCTCAGGCTCCTCCTCAGGGTCGTAGTCTGCCCAGTGGTCGTCCTCCTCCTCTCGGTCCTCCTCGGGATCCTCCTCGGGGTCCTCCTCCTGGTCGGTATCCATGGCCTCGCCCTCATCATGGCCGTCGATCTCTGAGCGTCATGAGGACGGCAACTCCTGCAGCGGCTCGGGATCGATCACCTCTCCCCCGTACTCGGCAGGTTGCAAAAAGATAGGATCCTCCTCCATAGGTATCGGGGCGTCTCTCAGGGGTCCCTCAAAACCATATAAACCCTTTCTAAACCATGCCTCGAATCTATGGGGTACAAAATGGGGTCCACCCTGATCTACCCACACAGTGGTCAAACGTCTGCGCCACATCACGGCATGCAGATCAAAATGAAGGAAATCCTCGGACTCCATCTGCACTGGCAGACCAAAAAGAGTAGGGGCGCAGCCATCACTGGCGTCCTGAATCTGTAAACAAGGCAACCACCGCCAGTGAGTCGAGGACTCAGCAAGCTCACCACTAATCCTAGCGTAGGATAGGGTAGGGTTTCAGCTCATCTAACTCGAGTACCCTCACTGGTTGTAGATACCCAAACCCAACACGTGAATAGTCAAACTATGCGCGACAATGCAATTGTAAAACACAGACGGGCAGTCAACAGGCAATGCCAGCAAATAATATGCAAAGACTAATGCATGCTTCAGTTTGTCTCAAATGATCCGGGTCCCTGCCGCTTATCTCTCCGATTCCCATCAGGGCCCATCCTACAGTGCCACTCGGCATCGTGCCTCAACCTGCGTGTGGTACGCCTCAGGTTGGCACGCTTATCCCTCCATTTCCCCGCGTAAAGACGCCTCAGGGCTCATCTTACATGTCACTCCTCCAGGTGACTCATGCCATGCTCACAGTACATGATGCTTAAACAAATTCACAGTGCGTCAATCGTAGAGCAGGCAAATTTCAGAGATCTCACAAGCAAGGAGGTATACAATTCGACAATTGGTCTAACAACCCATATCCATCGGAGTGTGCCACATGCAGACCCTGTACCCAACAAGCAATTTCACAATCAACTGGATTCAATTCGGATACCCCACGTAATTATATTAGACATTTACTTCTTCTTGAAACAGACTCCCAATTAGACTCAATCGTGCTTTACTTCACCCTTAGAATTCATCTGTTTCAGGACTCAGTCCCATCGGGCTTGATGGCTCGGCCCAACTTGGTCTTTACTAATCAACCCTGGCCCAACATCGACCCACAATTGAAGTTTGAAAATACTTTTGGGTCCCAATTAATCTTATTAAATTTAATTAAACCCAATAACTAAAGCCCAATGATTCATTCTTAAATTTTAGGCCCATTAAGTGAATTAAGCCCATTTGGGTCTAAGGCCCATTTACTATTCACAAGCCCATGATCTAATTACAATTAATTAAATGTCTTAAGGCCCATTATTTTTATTAATTTTCGGATGAGGCCCAAGCCCATTTGTTAAGGTAAGCCTATTAAGCCCATTTTGGCATATTTAGGCTCAATTTAGATCCCTAAGCCCATGTACATTGTTGGGCCCTAAAATTTTATATTCAAGACTATAATTAAGGCCCACATACTTTAAATTTTCGTCCATTTAAGGCCCACTATTAAAATTTAAGCCCATGAGTTTTATTTTGGCCCAATTAGCTTGGAATTAAACCCCTAAGCCCAATTGCATTCTTTGGCCCTTCATTGCTCACGCCTAAACCATCAATAGCAGCCCACAATCAACATTTCCAAGGCCCAATCTCCTTCCCTAATGCACCACACGCTCGGCCCAAACATTCTAACCCACTTGAGTCTAATGTCCATTAGCCAAATCACTCATAATCATCATTAACTACCCAAATCACCTCCATTAACTCCTAATACACCGAATCATACATGTATACAACACGCCTAGGCTAGGATTAGAGGATGTGCTTACCGGTGTGGGCTGGACACGGCGGCGGCACGACGGAGTAGGGCAGCGGACGGGCGAGTTCTCGGCCTAAGAGGAAACAGCCGGGTTTGGTTCATCAAATAAGATCAAATGGCCATGGAAATGAAGGTAGCTAAGCTTGGGACTCTTACCAAGAAGGGAGGATGGTCGTGATGCGGGACGGTGGCCGGACGGTGGCAACGACGAGCGGGCTTACGGGCAGCTAAAGGAGAAACCGAGAGAGAGAGGTTGGAGAGTTAGGCTCGGTCGGGCTCCATGGGGCTCCTTGGGCCACGAAAACACAAGGGAAAGGGTTTAGAAGACTCACCGAGGCTTGGACGTGGCTGGTGATGGCGGTGCCACGGCGGAAAGGAGGCCGGCGTTGGGCGGCGATGGCGGACGAACGGAGGAGCACCGAGAGGGAGATGGAGAGATCACGAGAGGGAGAGGGAGGAAACGGTGGCCGCCGAAAATGTGAAGGAGGAGAGAGAGAGAGAGAGATTATAAGACTTAATAAATTGAAGGAAAAAATCAAGTAGTGGGAGTTGGTGGGAAAATTGACTTATGATGTGATCATTGTACTTGACATGTGACTTGATTGATGGATTGACTTGCCTTGGGAATTGTGCCATGATTGATTGATTGATTTAATGGATTGATTGATGTGACATCTAATTTGACTTGCCTCGATTTGCGTGCCAAATGCACCGATCAGTCCCGAGCGCGAACGAATTTCGGTTTGGAATTGGTCTTGATCTATCGTATTCGCTCTCAAAAATCCTAATTTATCTAATTCTAAGGACTGAGCATTTACCGGGGGCATTCCGGTAATTTTCCATTCACGTCTTGCTTCTCGACGTGCACCGGCTGTCTGCCCTTCGGGCGACGTTTCTGAAACTCAATCCGTTTCTCCATTGTGGTTATCTTACTAATTCGATTGTCCAATGTCGGATTTTATTTGTGGTCAATTTCATTAAATACCGACTCTGTCTCAATCTCAGACCAACGGGCGGCTGTTTGGGAAATTTTTCCCCAGGTAGCCTTTCCCCCTTCGGTGGCCGTCCCAGGGTAGCTAATCCTGAGTGAGCGTCGATCAGAGTGTACTAATGAAGCATTTCCATTCATTTAAAAGTTCGATAAATAGGTTGAATTTTCAGACTGTCACACCTTCGTACTAGTCCACACTCATCTGCCCTTGGCGAAGTCTTATAAATTCCTCCATCTTCCTTTCTTGGGCAGCCTCAGAAAAATACTTCCCATTAAACGATACACAGAATGTAGTCCAATTCGGTCCCACTACTTTTTCTCGGGTGGCTTTCCACAATCGTCAGCCGTACTTTGGAGCTGATAGGTCGCCAGTGAGACCTTCTCTTCCTCGGTGCACCTAACACGGCAAATGCTTTCTCCAGCTGCTCTATCCAAAGGGCGGCTACTTCAGGCCCTCCACTTCCGTCGAACTTAGATGGTTGCAGCTTCAAAAATTGCTCCACGATATGATGGGTCTGACGTCCACCATTTCCATGCCCATTGCCTCTATTGGCTCCATTCGCAACGGCCAAGGCGACCTCAGCTGCTTGGGCTACAGCGGCAGCTCTTTCTACAGCATGCCTATCCATCGGATTACTAACTTCAGTTAGGACCCTCATCATCTCCTCGATCCTTGGGTCTCCTTCAGGCGCTGGAGCTCGTGAACTCGACACAGTTGCGCTAGGTCTTCTGCCCCTATTGCTCATCCTTCTACTTTCTCTCGCACCTAGACCTGATATAATGTTCCTCTCAGAAATTAGAAATCTAAACTACCACTCAAGCTTTCGCCTGCTATCGCGTCTACTGACATGAATATGCATGTAAAGTTCGTTGGCAGCTTTTTAATGCAATGACTCGGTGGACACCTAGACTCAACCCTGTCAATGTATAACTTAAGTCACTCTGTCTACCTCACTCACCTAGAAGCCTGCCAGAAGCCGCTCCTTGATCAGGTCTCCGCCCCAGCGACCACTCTCCGCCCTCCTCGGTCTTGGAGCGAAACAGTTGTCCCAAGTTATCCACCTTCAAAGAGAGCCTCATTCCATACGTCCCATACCATGTTTTCATTACAGTTTGTAGGCATCCCGTCAGACCCGTCCCATACCAGGCTGACGGTTACCCAGTCTAATAAAACATGGTGTGTTCATGCATGCATTTCTCAAATTTCGCCTTTAAATACATTTTGTCTTTGATGAAATAATCAGTGCAATGCATGATGGTCTAGCAGCTCGCGACAGCAGACTAAGCGTACAATCACAAGCAGCATTCAACAATCTACCATTTACATCCAGTAATTCAGCAATCAGCAATCATAAGGATGCCTTCATCAGAATTAAGCTCAAGAACCTTACCGCAGGTCCCTGACGCACCTGCAGCTTAGTCAATAGACAATATAGTCTAAGGCTATGCTAGACAAATAACCCGACTTAATAAACACATGCGCCAATCAATTCATGCGATCTACCTTTCAAATCTTAGGCCTAGGGTTTGTCTATCTAACTACTCCAAAATCATCAGCCTTATCACTCCAATCCTCGAATGGTCCTCGTATCGAACTGACATTGCTTTGATACCACTCGAATGGGATGTTACGCCCCGAACCTTACGGGCTCGCGACATCTCTCCAACACTCGCGTTCGCCTGGCTTTATGCTTTGCGACGGCCAGGGACCCCGCCACGGCCAGACGACGCATCTGTCATACGTAACTTGCGAAAGCTAATTTCCAACCTTACATGCATACATAAGATCATAGGGTAGAAGGAAGAAAGGCACAATTTACAATAACATCCAAACACAATATATATATATATAAGAGCGTTAGGTACAGACCACCAAAAGTGGATACCAAAATACCACCCAACAATCTACGCTTGGTCAGGCCTCTCCACCTAGGATCTATCATCTAGTCCTGGTCGACTCTCGCTCCAGTCTGACTGTCAAGGAAGCTCCTCAGGTCCTCCTCGTACTCTGAGAGAAGGCTCTGTGTCCATCGGTCGCCCTTTGGCATGGTCGTCAATCACCATTCGTCCTGGCGACGGTAGCTGCTCGATCGGCTTGGGGTCGAGTATCTCTCCTCCATAGGTAACGGGACGAAGAAGTGTAGGGTCATCCACCTCCACCATCGGAACGTCGAAAGCTCGCACGCGTCCCGTGAAGCCTGATCTCTCTCCACCATCCAAGCCTCATACCTATGTGGGACTAGGAGAGGACTACCCTGGTCTACCCAATATGGTCAGGTGTCTAATCCAAATGTACCATCCTCATCGACGTAATGGCTTATAGCGGTCACTACCTCCATTGGGAGTCCAAAAAGTATCGGGGTACAATCCATCACTCAGTCGGTATCTGAAAATGTTGGCAACCAACGCCAGTGAGTCGAAGATTCAATAAGCTCACCTCTAATCCTAGCTAGGATACGGTATGCACGAGTTCGCATCGGTCCAACCCTATAATTCTAGTGCTAGCTAATACTCCCTCTCAGGCTCTCTGTCGAACGGCGACGCCAAGTAATTTACATTGTGTAGTCCAATCTTCTACCAGTAATCACATATTAAAAAGGAATAACTTACATTAGGAATGAATGAACAAAACATGCCAACGTCTCGGGTTCGATGCACGATACAAGATGCACAATGACCAAATTATATGCGACCATGAAGGGTCTGGCCCGCGTCTCATACGCTTCAGGCTCGTGTCCCAACCCAGCGTGTGGTATGCCTCAGGTGACACGCTTATCTCTCTCCAGCTATCCCAGTGCCTCGCACATCAGGGGGCGCACCGTGGTCTCCACCAAGTACATTAGGTTCCTCGCACCTTATCTCTTCACTTCCCATGCGACTAGCGCCTTATAGGACCGTTCTCCCCTTTATCGCTCCACATGAGAGTGCATGCCATGCTCATGCTCATCGAAGCAAAGTAATCGCAGATGCCACAGAGGCTCAATCATGCATATCCAGCCAGTCAATCAACGTGCGCATATAGCATGACATGACACAATACTTGATAAAGAAATATGATATCTCAGTTCCTCAACTTGGGAATGGAAATGCTACTTTGCTCAAGTTTTCAAGTAAGTCAATCGGGCCCATTTAGTGAAAATCTAGTTTCCTTTGAGCCCCCCTGACCTAACGGCCCACATCTGTGACTTGAGGCCCATAAGGTTTCATTCCAATCCATCCAATCAGCCTACAAGTTCACTAATGCAAAAAAGCCTCACTCCTACTTTCCCTCGAAAAAAAAATTTTGGCTTAAAGCCCCAGCGGGCCAACTAGCCATTTCGAGCCCAAGATTGAATCGCCCAGGCGCCCCGGCCACACCTAGGTCCCTCAACCAGGTTCATTGAAGCTTGTCTCTCGTCCAAAAAAAAAGACCTAGACCAGCCAATAGGCCCTTAGGGGTTCATGCAAAGCCCATTACCAAGAAAAGTCCAACTTTAGCCCATTCAGCCTATTTAGGGCCCAAATCGATCTATGGCCCATTTATCGCACTTGGCCCTTTTCAATTTTCTTACTTAAAATTCACCCCCAATTCAGCCCATTAGCCTTAGGACTCACGCCGAAGCCCACTACCATGAGAACCACTTAGACCCATTAAGCCAACTAGTTCGACTTTGCCCAAACTTAACAATCTAGCCCATTTCCCCCTCTCCTCTCTCATTCTCACACGACCCCACCTCATTCCACAGCCCCCCCCCCCCCCAACCAACCCACATCTCATTCAGTCCCACTATTGGGTCCCTAAACCCACGAGTCGGCCCGTTTTTTTCCTTGAAACCCAAAATCGTCCTAAACCGTTTCTAACGATTTACACATTTTCCTAAGCATACACATGCCATAACTCATCTACCAACGCAAATCAACATCACATACTACATTCCTAGGCCAAGATTAGTGGATGTGGCTTCACCGAAATGGGGCCTGGACGACCACGGCAATGGCAGGCATGGGACGGGCGGATGGTAGCTCATCGGCCAAGGGAAGGTAAGATAGCGCATGGGGCTGGTTTAAGCGCCCAGGGACTCAAAAGGCCTAACGAGAACTGATTCTAGGTGTTAAGGGGCTGAGGAACCGAGTGGAACAAGCCCTTGGTGCCAAGTTCCAACGGCGCAAACATGACGGACGGGAAGCAAGGAGAATTGAAGGTTGGTTGGCCCCTTCAATGGGCCTCTAAAGGCCACCGAAATTTAAGAGAAGCGAGGCTAAAGACTTACCAAGGGGATGGGACAGTTGGTGGTGGCCGATGTAGCGGTGGCGTGTCGTAGAGACGGCGACTGGCGGTTCCGGCGGATGAAACGGCCGGAGAGAGGAAGAGAAGGAGCGAGATTTTGGGAAGATGAGGAAGGGGAGATGGATGGTCAGTCCGAATGGAGAATGGAGGGGAAGCGAGAGAGTGAAGATTATAATGAAGGAATTGGCCAAAAATTCACAATTAATAGATAATGGGTTTAGTAGGTTTTGGTAATGGGTTTATGTGATTGAAAGGTTTACTTTGATTTGAACCATGAGATTGACTTGATAGGACTTGAAATTTGACTTTGTGGGGGGGGGGAAGGGGGGGGGGTGAAACATTTAGGGTCGGGGCGCGTAGGGGGGGAGGCGAGGGGAGGGAAGCGGAGAAAAGGAGGACAGTCGGGGGGGGAGCTCGCACCCCTTTTGAGCTCGTTTTTCCACTGGAGCGGG
>JAGVVM010009339.1:0-13503 GCA_019149425.1 Psidium friedrichsthalianum
TTCATGTTGTGAGCCATTGAAGGGTTTTGGTGAGCACAATTTGGCACAATTGGAAAAGTTTCAGGTTGAGGTTCGTCAAGATTCTTTTAGGCGGACAGTAGTGACAGTGTAGCCATTATATTCTGTAAAGGATTTCTGAGTTGTTTATTTGCCATTGTATATATGCAAATTGAATAACTGTATTAGATGGATTCTATCTATCTTCCTTGGATTGCCTTCATCTTTAGGCTAGCCTAAAAAAGCAAATATTTGTATTGGAGATCACATCTCCTCTATGGAGTCCTTTAGAATTCTTTTGTGGTGGAAAGTACAGAAGACCCCGCTTATCATGCTGGCAACTTTGTTGATATCGAATACAAAGGTACATATGGAGCCGACATGTTCTTCTGTTCAAGCCAGCAAATAGCTTTCAGGGAATGCGCTATCATGAGCAGTTACTGCTCTAATGTTACAGACCCACTTTCTTTTCCCTTTCCTTTTGGACTACTGTGGGAAATACTGATTGCCAGAAATGAGCGTCTCATGTATTCTGAAAATCATTCCATATTCAGTTGGATATTCCTCGTCTTTGTTCGTTTGCAATAAAGGCCCACATTCAAAATATAATCATGCGAAATATATGCACAGGACGATGTTGATGCTAAGATTATCGTGGCCGGTTCTGTCAACAACTTGTAGTCAGAAGATCCACAACCAGTGGTAGGTGACGGCTGTTTTTCCATTTATACCTAATATCCTCGTCATATATTTTGGGTCTTCGTGATGGCAAGGGAACTTTAGTTTCTTTTGAATTTTTTTTTTCCGCTTAAGTAAATATATTTCTGGACCGCGCTAGTGGATAAAGCTTGTTGTTGCTATGTTGCTGCTGCTGTTTTTAAGTGAGGTACTAATAACTTGATTTTTTTGGTATATAAAGCTGCTGCATATCTATGCATAGTTTACATTGAGATTTTAGTGAACATGTTTAGAAATCATAGGAGAGCTGTAAACTCCCGACACATCTGGATTCTATGCCTTTGCTGTTATCCATATATTTCTGTTTTAGAAGTTGCTTTCTTGCATAGAGGAGGTGGTTGCCCTTCAAGCATGATATCACATAATAAACCTGAAAAAATAAAAGGGAAGGAAGACAGATGATGCTGATATCCTGCAAAGGAGTTTTTTTAAAAAAAGGTTCTTTGTCGAGTTGACTTGTATCTACAGATCAAACAATAGAAGGGACGAGATAAGAGAGCGGGTTGGCTTATCAAACCTATTAATTCTAAGGAAAGTAAAATAGAGAAAAAAAATGAAACAGTCGTCATTCTTTCGTGCTAATATTCTGCTTTTCATCAGATTTATTGGCTCAGCTATTTTGCCACTATTGTGTCTCCTTACTGCAGGTAGGAGTTGAAAAATGGCGGCAAAGACACCAAATATGTTTTGTTTCTGGATGATGATGTAGCTGCATCCTGGATCCATAGGACACTCACTGCCGAGATGGAAAAGAACCCTGAGGTATGACTGTACTACTTTTATAGTCTCTTTTTATTTTGATTGTGACAAATTACCGGACATGGTTTTTGTTAGTTTATTTTTTATCTGCAGCATTGTTTTTTCCTGGTCCTTATAATCATGTTTGAGTTGTGATAATAATCTCGATTTTTATTTCAACTCCGGAGGTTTTGTGCAGATATTTATTCAAAACTGGATATCCACTTGATTTGCCATCTGGAAGTTTGGGGAGTTACTGCATTTATGAGTATCATATGGTACGCCACTGAATTCCTTCCTAGACCGGGTAATGTAAAAAAGCGGAAAAAAGGCGTCACTCATGCATACTTTCACATGGATCTCATTATTCGAACAGAATTTGTACCTCTTGTATTTATATATATGCTTGATTTACGTCGTCACCACAATTTTGTGTAGTTTAAGCCTTTGGAAAGCCGTAATCTAGTATGGTATTAGAGCTTTGGGTGTTCAGATCTTGGCACTTTATCTTGTATCAATCTGTTTACCACTCCTGATTGTCCTCGGGTTATTGTTTTTTTTGGGTAAGGGAATTTTTTTTTTGGGTAAGGACCCTCGGGTTATTGTTTGATTTCAGTTATGTCCACATCCTACCTTTAGCTTGCAGACAAGGGAGGATGTTTGTATAAATGCCTGATTGTAGGCACATCCTTACATTTATAACTTTTGTGAAAGAGGTTGTGTAGATCTATTTATTTTGGCTTCTAATGTATTGAATTTAACTTAAATGAGATTTCTATCTTCGGAACTGATAAATTATTTTGCTACAACTGGTCTGCTAACTGGTCTACGTTGGGATTCTTGAATAACTGACTGATTCTAGCCTTGGGCAACAGATTTTCTATCAAAGTATGATATATTTGAAATATTTGTAGCTTCCTTTTTATTTGGGGAGTTCTTTTCTTCTGTCTTTTCCATGTCCCCTCCTCTAGATGCTAATTCTGGTTTGAATTCAAACAATAATTCTGAAAATAATCTGTAGTTCAATTTGTGGGAGATAGTCCAACAATGAGTAAAAGCCAAAAAGCCGGAGCACGTTTCAGTCTGAGGACTCCTACAGGTTTAATGACTTCTACCAAGGTGTCCTCCACCCCTCTCCAAACACCCCTCCCTCCTCCCCCCACAACAAACAAAACACACACCTTTTCTCTCTTTCTCATGTTGCTTTCATAAGAAGCAAAGGTGTAGCCAATTCATGCACAAAAGGGCCACATCACTAGTATATAAGTACAATAGAGCTGTATTGTAGATTTGGAGGAGTGATTTTGGAGCAATGGAGTGAGTGATTGGTTTCTTTTACGACGGCAATATGTACCATGTCCTGCCAATACCTATTTTTGATGCATATAATTCTATGGAGAAATTCTTAAGGCACTAATCATTGAGGATTTAATGGACTGCTTATCGGTTGTTAAGCAAGTTTTCTCTTTTACCTTTCGATTGCGAAGCCTCCTGTTTTTGTGATGCTTTTGATTACAAACTTGAGCTTTTACATTATTGTCCATCTTATCAATATGCGAAACGTTCTTGATTTGCAGCCTTGCTCAATGGGCTTTGCTACTGGTGGAAAAACCTTCTTTTTGTGGGGAGGGTGTATGATGGCAAGGATCTAATCCCATTTTCTACAAGAGTTTTGTCCATTGCTACTCGTTCTTCCTTACTAATTCACATTTGTCTTTCAGATGCATGCTGATGACTTCAGATATGACCGATGTGGAGTTGTTTCAGGGCTTCGAGACGGTGGATACTCTGACGATATGACACTCGCAGCTATTGCTGGTAATATGCTCTTTTTCAAAAATCTGATTAACTAGGCTGATTTCAATGTACAAAAATTAAACTAAAAAACTCATTCAAATGTGAGGATTTGTCATTTTGTATTGTGGTCCTCATATCAAATTGCTCCTGACTTGTACTTTGCATTAATGTGCAAGCGGTGGAGTAGGCATAGATTTACATCTTTTTTTTTTTTTTTCCGTGCCCATCGAAATGCTGTTGGTTGGTAAGATATTTTATGATCGGTAGAATTCTCCAAGGTCAGCTTGTGGCATGTAGCAGTTGAGTGTTGTATTTGTTATTTATATATGTTTTCAATGCTCTTTGGTTGTCTTCTGCTTCATTTGCCTGTAAAACCTTTATCATGAGTCATTTTCCATGTTCTTTTCTTCAGCCCTCTTTTCTAATCTGATAATAGTGTCAGCTTTTGATTGCATTTCTTGTTTGATCCTTTCCAGGGGCTCATAAGAGGCTTATAACATCTCCTCCTGTTGCTGTTTTTCCTCATCCATTGGCCAGTGATCTAAGTTTTTCTAGGTTTGAATGGGTCTTTCCTCAGCCCCCCTCTTTTTCCATGCCTTCCTGTTTAAATATGTCTGCATCTTTCTCACATGTTGACTCTGATCTTATTTAGGTACTGGAATTACTTAAGGAAACAGACATTTGTTCTGGAATCATACACGACAAATGTCAATTGGATAATGAACCGCGCATTATTTATTTCTCACTGCTATCTATCTTGGGATTTGTTGCCCCATATGTAATGGCCTCAGTTCATGTAACAGCAGCACTGCGAGCTTACATCAAAGGTTACTCATTTGAGGAAACTAACTTAACTCATGTTGGTGAGCACATTTTCCCTTCTTTAGGTAGATTGCTGGTGTTAGTTCCGGTCCAATTAATACAAATTACTTAATGGATGATAAAGGTTTTGGAACTGACTGAAAAATTGCAAATGTGAAGTTCTGAAACTTGAGTAATAATAAACAAAATGAAATGTGTCGTCACCCAATTAGACTGTTAGATTGTAAAGCAATTTTAGTATCAGACAGGATTTAGAAATGTCCTGTCATGTATAGAGTTTGACATGTGGTGAATTTTCCCAGATAATACCCTATTTGTATTCTATATGTGCTTTTTAATGTCTCTTATCATAACTAAGTTAAAAGGTCCACAGGCGATATTTGTTGGTTATCAGGTCACAAGGTTGTTTGACATTGTGGGCCAGAAAAGAAGAGCCTCCCACTCTTTTTTTTGTCTCTACAAAAATGGAGTGGTTTTTCACTGGTGACATGTCGGTTGACCTGGTCTTTGTTGTACAGGATAAGGCCAGAACTAATATGCTGACTGGAGGGAGGGAGGGAGGGAGGGAGAGAGAGAGAGAGAGAGATTCCGTCTCCGGGTACATCTGGTGCATTGATGATCTTAGCTGATTGACTGTACAAATTGGCTCTGAGAGAGAGAGAGAGAGAGAGAGAGAGAGAGAGAGAGAGAGAGAGATCCGGGTACATCTGGTTGCACGAAACTCGCCACCATTGGACATGATATAGATGATCTTAGCTGACTTTACAAATGGACCTCATAACATGGTCAAGTTCTCAATTTAAAAAGAAAATTTGTCAAAGACAGTGTCCTCTTCTTCAGGCGACAGTGAAAAACTGATGACTCCTGAGAAACAATTTGATTGTTTCATATTTGTTTTTGGTGTTTATGGTGGTTCAGTTGAAATTTGTGAATTGAAAATAAGTTTAGGAGTTTTGTCTGCAAAATTCTTTGAACACTTTCTTATTGCAATTGCTTGATATGATATATTTTCTTGAGTGCTCAGAATGTCCCTCCTATCAACTTGAAAACTTGCCTTTTGTGATCGGATGTACCTCGCTTCCTACTCAGGCAGTAAAAGAAGTCATTCTTATAGCTTTACTAATTGCCCTGATTCAGGTTTGCTAATGGTGGGATGCTTGGTTCTGTGCACTGTTACGGAACTCCTGTCCATGTTGGAACTTGACAAGAATAGAAGTTGAGCTCTGCAACATGCTATCCCCTGAGCGCCTCAACTTTCCCTTGCTTCGTATAACTGGGTCCTTGTGAGTATGGCTGTCTTCCCTTACTTGGTCTGGTGACCATGCGTAGTCTAATAGTTTGAGGGATTTTGGTGATTTGATGAGAGCTGGGTAAAATAAATATGGTGAGATGATGCTTGCACTCTAGAAAGACAAATGAATATTTACTCCTGAATATTGCGGAGAGGATCTTTATGTATTTCATTTGTATGTAGATGGGAGGGAATATGATCATCAGATGCTAATGCCTTCCATATGATTGGATTTAACAGGTGTTTATAGCGATGCTGGTAGATAACTTCTTGTACACTATCAGTGCGGTCGTTCTCATTTCTCTCAATCTATCAACTGGTCCGGCATCCGTTACCACTTGAGAGATGGAAAGATCAGCAAGGTATATATCGACATGAAAATCCTAAGTCTTTCCATTTTGAACTTGGCGACTTCGAAGGCACTCAAGCTTTTTTCATGGAGCTCATTTACATGAATACATCTGTGACAATTGCAGATAGACAGGAGTAAGGATCTTGGCCCAAAATACACAGATTTGGGAGGAAAGACCTTGTATGGCAGAAAAGGATCGCCGCCTAAAAATTTATTTATCAGCTCGCTCGCGAGAAGTTTGGCGCAATGGCGTCAGCCCAAGAAGTATGATATCTAGCAGAAGCAAGCAAAATGGGAAAAAGAATTTGCGTCTGTTCCTCCAATTTTTGGATCATATGCAGTTGGAATCATGGGCTTCGGGCGCCGCCAGTGGTATCTTTGATCCTCTCGAAAATTGCTCGGCCTATTAAATCTGTCATTGTTTGATTTTAGCAAATCTAAGAATGTCAATTCAATTTTTCTCTTTTCAATCGCATCTCACCATGGCCGATTTATTTTTTAGTTTCAGCCCTTTCTGGTTTCCGGCGGATCCTGTAAGGTCGTTCATTTTTTGTTGTAAAATTCATGTGTTTAGTCCAGTATAGCTCAGTGGGTCAAGAGTGTTGTAGATCATCAAGTTTTTGATCTTCTGAATTAGAAAGCCTTGTCTTCTTTTGGGGGTGTTGCGGGGGTTAGAACTGGATACATTGTATTGTTTATGAATCACATTGCTTCTTGTTGATCCATTTCCATCTTAGGCGTTCAATCGCAGGATTCGATTCAATCTGATGTTGGCGACGAACTTGGGTGCCGGGTCAATTGACCCCATTATTATATGAGCTTCGTATCTCCAGAAATCATCATAAATGAAATCAAGGTGAATATTTGGTTCATGTTTATCTAAGAATATGTTTGTTTCGGTAAATATATATAAAGAAAAATGTTTTCCCTTTTTAGGTTAGAAGGGAATTCATTTTTCTAACTTTAAATGCGCATTTTTTTTTGGTACTCTAAATGATCATTTTCAACATAATCGTGCGTATTTTTTCGAAAATTGATTCGTGAAATATTGTCACTCAAATAAACAAATCCAAACTTGTACAAGGATTGCGAAAAAGATGCAAGTACTTGAATGTACTTTCAAAGGTCTTTTGCTTTTGGCCGCTCCCACATCCCACTGTATGCATTTTGTACCTTAAAGCATACGAGAGTCCCCTGTTCTTCCTTCTGCACTTAATATACCAGATGACGTAAGCCTGGTGATTATACGATGTTGAATATGACTCGCTCGCTTAAATATCTGACCTCAATACACAAAGTTGATAAGCGCCCTATAACTCGCACCGCATCCACTTTCGATAGTCATGCTAAGTCCATTTAACGCTGAGTTCGTGATTGTACGCACGCCTCATAATGAGAGAAGAAAAGAAAATCATCTTCGATTACGAATTAACGAAGGTCATCAAAAAGTGCATTTGGAAAAATTTAAGTGCGGTCCGACCAAGTCACTTGATCTCTTCCAGGCAACCACTTCCGAATTTTGCAAATTGGGATCACACCAACATCAGTTATCGGTCAACCCGTTCGTTCATGACGGAATCAAAATGGTTTCTTCTTTCGCGTAAGTCAATCGCAGACAATTTCACATCGATTGATTAGTATGATTTAGTCCATTGTACAGAGGTAGTGTCGCTTTATGGCTAAAAGAAAGGAAATACGTTTGAGATTTGAAAAAGTTTACTAGCGCCTTTGTCTCTTGGGGAGGTATCCTGAGAGAACGAGAATGAGATGCTCAAGGAACATTAAACAAACAGCAACATCTAAAAGCAAATAATGCAATGTCCGAAGTGCATTCTGACCAGACGATCCTGCAACCGAGTGCCACAAGCGGTCATTGCTGGAGATCCCGATATAAAAGTCTTCAACCATGTCAAAAACTCGGGTTGCATGCTGTGGCCTGTAATTACAGGGAAGAGCTCACGCGGCTCAGCAAATTAAACAGGAAGCATCAGGATAATTTTGCAGAAATATCAACAGGAAGAGGAGAGGAGGAATTAAATTGATCCTGATCGTCAGCATTTCAACATCAATATCAAATAACCACCATACATAGGACAAACCCAAGTGCAGCTCCCGGGCCATATTCTCCCCTTTGCTTTAATCAAAGAGAAAATCTATAATCATTTTCCAGGACTCAAATTCAATACCAAACTCCTTGGGAATGTAATATTTTCCTCAGACATAAAACAGCAATGGGAAATTCTGATCTAGTTGCATAACAACATATCCGTCCACATATTCAGAGAACATAAGATTGATTGAATGTGTCAAAAACATAGCATCTCTATGTAGAACTACCAGAGTTTATACTTATATCTGATTTATGTAGCCATAACTGAATTTGTCTCGGGTACTACAACCTTGGCACTGCTTGTAGGTTGACATCCCCCAAGGCCTATGTTACACACGACACGCGACACGATACGCGACACGACACGACACGACACGCCGACACGTGAATTCTCAAAAAATAGAGAATTTCGACACGGGACACGTTGTATATTATACGTATATTTTTATATATTACACGATAAATCATTATTTTTATATAAAAAAAAAAAGACGAAATTTGAATTTGATTGACCCATAATCTCCATTTTCTGTCAAATCCCACTCCCGCATCAACTCTCTCCTCTCTCTCTTCCTTCTCTCTCTCTTCCCCCTTTTTTACTTCTTTTTTTTTTTTTGCCTTTTCCTTTCCCCCTTCTTTTCACCCTTGTCAGCCGAACACTTCCTGCCCTCACATCAGCCCTTTCCTTTTGACTTTTCCACTCTCTCTCCCTCTCTCTTCCCATCCTTTCCCTGTCAGCCAAGAACCCCCACCCACTCTCTTCGCCGCACGACTTCTTCTTCTATGAAGAACTGAGTTGACCGTGTCCAGCGTGTGGGACGCTGTCCGTGTCTCGAATACGCCAAAATTTAGAACTAGCGAGTCCGTTGACATCCCCAAGGATTGAAATGACGGGGTTGTTATAATCCAATTGAACTGACTTACTACTAGTAACTGGAGATTTTATTAAGATTTAAGAGAAGGTCTGACATCTTTCTCCCCCCACTTAGCAGTAAGAATAATGCATGCCATTCCAGATCATAGATGCCTACCCAAAAATCCTTCCGTTGAATCATCCCCTGCATGAGTCAAGATGGCGTCACCACCTGGGTGTTCCTCCACATAAGAGGTAACATCATACACCTACAAAGGGATGACATTCAAAAGGGAGAGAGAAAAAACAAAACCATGTATTAATGTCCAGAGCCAAACAAAAGCAATGTGAATTTGAATGAAAATAGTGGCTGATTACCAGATTCGGTTAAGCAAAATGCCACATAAAGAAGAAAAAGAACCAGACCTTGTCTTTAATGATTACCCAACAATCCGTTCGTTTGTTGTGCAAAGCAACATCAGCTTTGGTGTAAGTTTGGATACCTAACATCAAAAGGAAAACTGTCCGTTAACAAGGCAACAAGAAGAAGAGGAATAAAACCAGTACACCAAGAAGAAGGAAAAAAAATCTGCAGATTAACACCTAGATCACACTAAATCAGTGCTTTATAGCAAGTAACAGGCGTATGACGTAAGATAACTGCTACCCAATTTTACTCGGCGATACCTTGAAGCTAAAAGTACCCACTGTGCAATGGGAATGAACAGGAAACACCATGGTTCCCCAGACACAACCCCTACCTGGACCTACCTATATAAAACCTAATAAGGAGAAATGTCACAGAACTCTCCTCGGATGGGATAAATTCAGACCATACTACCTCCGCCTCAAACTGAATTCTTTGAACCAATAGAAGAATTATAGTACCTTTCATAGAGACAGATGCTTCATATACCTGATCAGCCTATCCTGTTTGATTTATAAGTAAATAGATTTCTCTCCTCCTTGCTTAAATGTAACATGAGATGCATATCCAATGTATCTGTGTACAGACGCCCATATATATACCTACGTATAGAGGTAAATGACTGCATATTTATGCACATCTCTACATCCAGAACATTGCCTCACTAGGCACATAAAGTGTCAAAAGGGCTAAAGGAGGCATGATGATGTAGCTTGCAATTGACTCCACAAGCAGAAGTGATCCCATGTCAAGTATGGAGCTCCAACTCCAAGCACAACTGCTTCAACATAAATCATTCATTTAGAATTCAACGTCGAACCCGAACCTCATAATTTACACTCTGCACTTAGTCCTAAACTAAACTCAACCACATAACCGCACAGAATTATCACCTCCAATGTCACTAAACGGAAGTTTCACTAGCCAAAATGTGGAAAAGAAGGGATCTCCTGAACGTATCTACGAAACTACATTCAGCTTCTTTCTTCTCCAATCAACTTCAGACATCACGAAACAGGACAGGACGTTGTGGGCATGTGCACTTGGCGCTTGCACACCCAGAGATGTATGAATGTTGTTTGTGGGTGCTGTATGCATGTACGCATACATATAAAGGAAGAATCGGTCAATGAAAACCAACTCCACTCGAATGATATTAAGCAACGCATTGCATCTCTCACCAGAGTTACACAATGAAATACTAATTGCATTGGAATTGCTAATTGCATTAAATGAATACGGGAGCCCTCAGAAATCAGAGACAGTTACCTGAGTGCTGGAATCCGACTGAACCTTTTTCAAATTGCCTGCACAAGGAGAGGAAAGAAAACGAAATCAGTTGAATAAAAGTTGACAAAAAGAAAAACATTATAGCTTGGATCTTCACTGATCAATACTGTTAATTCATAAAAGCAATAGCGTTAAGATACCGGACTTGTGGTTCCGGGGAAGCAATAGAAGAGCGCCTAAAATCCCCAATAGAACTACCACTGCAATAATCACCATCACTTCGAACTTCACCTATCATCGAATACAAATCGACATTCGTCGTCATAATCATCATCATTATCATGGACTCGAACGACTGTTGAGCAGTGTGTTTACTTGAATATACCGAATTAGAAAAGGCGAAAAGCGAGGAAAAAGATCGAGGCTCTCACAGGTTCTCGCGGAGTTATAAGAGGAAGCGGATATCGCCGAGTTGCTCCGGTGTCACCACCGGCGACGGCGGCCGAGATTTGATGCAATGCCGACGGCGAGAGCGGCTGAGTGTGGCGAGAGAGAGAGAGAGAACCTGCAATATAAGTTGATTGACGCATGTGATTCCACTTCCTTCTGACACCGTCTCCTTCTTCTTCACACGGGTCGGGTCGGGTCGGGTCGTCGGGTCAAACCGCAGCTCCGTTTGCTGGTCAGTGGGCGGATATACGGACGGGTCGGCATAGACATAGAAGAAACCGCTCTCGCTTAAAAAGAACAAATAAATAAATAACGATTTGAGACTCTGTGGACCGTTAGATCGTGCGAATCCAATATCGATTGCCATCGATGGCTGTGATGGACCACAAGTTTTATGGCTCGGGTTCGGACAATTGCTTAAACTCATTGTGGTCACTGATTACGAGTTGGGTTTATATTGAGGATTAGTCAAAGTCCAAACCATTTGAGAAGAACGAGTAAAAAACCCGGATAGTGTTAGTGATTTGGATCGAATCCCATATGAGCTTGATAAACTCGATTCGAATTACTTATGAATTAAATAGTTTGAAGTCGCGTATCTTGAGTCAAGCGAGCCGTTTTAGTGAAAAAAGGGTTTATATTCAACACGCAAGAATAATATGTTACATTCCCACATGTATTATTTCAAGTTTTTATTTTGACTCATTTTTTCCTTTCATATTTACGTACTAAAATATTCTCTTCGTTGAGCAAGAAATTTAATCCTCGCACTAGAGCTATCGTCTCGCGACGTGCATGATCACAACTTCAAGTTCAAGTCGGTGTTTGGTTGATTGTCTCGCAAATGTAGATGATGATTAGAAAGCCAAGCAATTATATCTGAAGACTGAGAATTTGATGGCAGACCAGAAGAAGTTCCACTAGACAAGACCCAAAGGACAGGAGGAGGACATCCTAGGACATAGGAAGCTCCTCAATTTACATGAACAAAAGGACTCACGAACTTCAAAGAGGGCGTCCGACGCGACAGACGAAAAAGGGAAAACGAAACTGTCCTGCCAAAATGGACAGCCCAGTTGTTGACACATTAACAGAAACAACAGACACCAACTTCGCCAACCAAGTCCCAGCGACCGGACCTCTTTATTCCCTAGTTCTGCTGACCTGCCACAAGGCGCCATTCGCCTTCAGGAGCTCTCTGTGCCGCTCACCGGATCCTGATCGTCGTCGTCGCCCTGTGGAGGCTTCTCGGCAGCTTTCACTTGCTTCTGCAGCTGAAACATCGTAAGTATCGACCCATCAGTGTGCGCAAAGTTAAAACCGGGAAAGAGGGGCTCGGTATGTATGCGTTTCTGAATCAGAGAGAGAGACCTCGAGAAAAGCTTCCATCTTCTCTCTGAGCTCATCGTGATCCTTCTTCAGCTGCTCATATGTGGCATTGCAACTGCTCAAATGAAGAGGGAAAAAAGAAAAGGGATCTTTCATCAACTAGAGTAGTACAATCTCCTTCTCTTGCCAAGGAAAAATTGATTACCGAGATCAAATTTCAACAAATTTAAAAGGTGACATTCAACATTTTTCATCACCTCTCCAGATTCTTCTCTTCGATAAGGTCCCTCATACGGATCACTTCATTCACGACTTTGCTAGCACCGACGCTGCGATACACAAGAACGGATATGATCAGTAATAGAGTCATCCTCATCTTAATCACAACAAAGAAAAGAACAGACGCTTTGCTCCTGAGATAGCCGTGGAATGTCGATCGAACGGTACCATAATTTCACAGGATCTCTTTAGAACACTAACAGGACAAAAAATTAATCAGATTACCTGCCGCTGTTACCCTTCAGCATGTGAAGAGCCTGTCCACCTTGTCAAATTCGACAGGTGTTTTCTCCCTAAGTGAATGGATCAGAACTTCGAGTTAATATTAAGGCAAAGTTTGAAGGACACAGGAAATGATGAATGAGAGGTGATAAAAAGAGCGGAGCACATACAGCATTTGCCCGATAGATTCCAGGGTCTTGGTGGAGTCTTGGAAATACAAGGTAAAAAACTTCTTCCACAAAGTGGGGCTGCCTCGGCCTCGAGTTCCTCCAGTTGAATGAACTGTTCATCCAGGAGTTCCTGATGCAAAAGTGCAGCATTCATCCAGTAGTATTAACAGTCTTATAGGAGCAGCAAGTAATCAAATGTTTCTGGAAAAAAAAAATGAATTGGGCTAGTAAACCATCACTATATAGAGAAGTGGTGTTCAGGGAGGACCTCATCAGGAACGACTTCCTCATATTAGCCAGCTGTTGACACAAATCCTCGTTCGCCATTTCTTGATAAAACAGATATAGCAGAGAATAGTTAAATGCAGAGTCTGTAGATGTGAGTTCTAGTGACAAGCCAAAAGGCCTTATTTATAGTTGAAAACTCAGGCTAATGGTAAGCAAGTCCATGAGCATGCATTTAATGGTCCTGCAAATCCCATATTCTGATATCTCTGTGCACGAGAAATGCTAGGATGCTTTGGCATTGAAATTTTTCTTACCAAGAAAGGTTGTTCGCGGTGCTTACCCATTGGCAGTGATGAATACACGTGGATATAGATGGCCGCTGATTGGTTGTGTACACGTCAAACTTTGATGCCGTTGCATTCGAGCACTGTGCCTCAAGGATTTGGATTCGGGTGCATAAATGCCAGATA